>JACFYI010003825.1:2902262-2916450 GCA_014898755.1 Handroanthus guayacan
CCCATAAAGACACCTTCTCGGTTCTCCACAAGGGCATCATCGTCTTCCCAGAAATTCGGATTTGTGAATTGGTACTTGAGCGCACTCAAGACCCGACCCATTTCCACCAAAAGCATCACCGCCGCCTTCATTTACACCGCAGCCGATATATCATCTCAGGTAGCAAAATACTGAAAATAAGTTACCCTTTTCCTGTTTTTTTGATTTGATGAATCAATTTTTGGTACAGACGATTGTGGTGGAGAATTTGGAGCAGTACGATTTGATAAGGACTTTACGGATGGCTGGATATGGGATGGTGATATTAGGACCTTCAGTGCATTATTGGTACAATTTTATGTCCAGAGTTTTTCCAAAGCGTGATCTTTTATCGACGTTTAAGAAAATGGCTTTGGGACAGGCGTTATTTGGGCCTGCTATGACTGTTATATTCTTCTCTGTTAATGCTGCTTTGCAAGGTATTTGAAACTTTTAACTGGATGGTGTCTACAAAGGGTGTAACTCTGAGATTTTGTGATGGTTTAAACAATTTTTAATGTGTAGAAAGTATCTTCTTGCAAGCATGTTTAGTGGTTGAAGCTCTCTGGATGAAGTGGCATCGAACTCTCCGACTAAAATCCATCTTAAGAGGAGGCTAGGGTTAAATCCCTTCACCAAAGGACAATAGTAATAAAAAAAGGGAAAAAAGTGGATGTTTAATGGACAGACATGAATGTTTTATGAGTTTTGAAAGAAATAATACCAAGATAAAATGTGTTATTAACAATATTTAATTAGAAAAGTGGGGGAAATGACCTGGAGAGCATAAGATGTAGGCAAGAAAGGAAGATGTAGAAATTTTGGGGTGATGCGGTTAAACACTGATCAAGTTGGTTGAATTGAGAATTCAATAACGGGTAGCTGCAAGATAAATAGAAATAGAGTCTACGTCATGTGAGCTAAAACAATCCGTTAGAAAGCATTGTTTTCGACACGATAATAACCCTCCAACATTGAAATCAATCCATTAGAAGTGTTAATTTTAACCTGACAATAACTCTCCAATGTTTTCAAACCAGCCAAATGTACTGTAGATGCTAAAGGAACAAATGATTGTAAGAATTAGGGAGAAACTTAGATGTTTGATACTTGGAAAATGCAATAAGATGGTATTCATATCGAGATAGAGGGCTTTCCTTCTGTGGACAACTTTATTATCTTGAACCCACAATTAACGAGTATTAAGCTGTTAAATTTTTATTCTACACTTAGAATTCAATATAGGTGGTTCTTGAAAAATGGAGATTATTATCTCCACTGCATGAGGATCTTGAAAGTTTGAAATATTTGTTGTTTGCTAAGCCACTTTAATCTCCTTGAATGGGAAATAGGGATTCTAATTGCAGTGGTTAGTGCAGCTATGCTTGATTCTGTGACCTATCTATTTCCATCAATTTGTTAGAGAAACCTTTGTCTTTTGGTTGTTCCCATATCAATGTGGGTGTTCCTTGTGTTGTTAGCTTTTGTACCAATGGCTTAAACACCTAGTTTGAAAGCAAAACATGTTACCCGTGAAATTTGTGATGTAGTTATGCTAAGTTTTGTAAACGCAGAAGAAGAGAACGCGTTCTGCTGTTCAAGTTTCTAATGAGTTGCACACTATATTGTCATCCTCAGGTGAAAGCAGCTGCGAGATTGTTGCGAGATTGAAACGTGATTTGCTCCCTACAATGATTAATGGCGTTATGTACTGGCCAGTTTGCGATTTCGTTACATTCAAATTCATCCCTGTTCATTTACAGGTGATGCTTCAATCACGTTTACTCAAATGGGCTTCGTCGATAAACAATATACTCTAGATGTTTCATTACAAGATAGTCCTCACGCTTTCTTTTGTCTTAACTTTTACAGCCACTCGTGATCAATTCATTTTCGTACATATGGACGGTTTACATGACGTACATGGCAAGCTTAACAAAAGTTGGCGCGAGTTGAGGGGTTTATTGGTCATTTCACTCGCCATAATCCCAATGAATTCCCCTGCTGCCTGTGGCAAAAAGCAGGAGCAAGAGGGCTTAGTATTCCACATAATTTAAGCAGAGATTTATTAGTTGTTTGCAGAAACTAGTGATGAAGATTATGAAGTTGCTGGTTTCGGTTCATATTAGTCTTTTCCTTGTATTCTAGGATTAGTTTTATGATGAGTACTAGGTTTATTATTCTTACTTCCTCATTCCATTGTCTTGCTGATGGGGCATATTTATTCTCCATAATGTGAATTCTTACAAAGTTTATAGAGCGTGGCCAATTTTTTTTTTTTTTTTCCTCCCAATATTTTTCTATTTCTCTAGGTTATCACTCCTTATTGGTTGTCCAGGAAATATTTTAGTTAAAAAGTACCCAGATGGCTATACTATAGGTGAAAGAATAATTTTCAAGATACACATGATTTTTTGAAGAAAAAAGTGGTAGAGTGATGCCAAGTTTAGTTTTTAGGTACATTCTATAATTTTTGTTCTATTTTCTTACTAAGACTAAATATGATACTTTCTCATGCGTTGAGTTAAATATTTTATGAAAATTGCAAATTTTAATTTGTGTTTCTCATTTTTAATATATTTAATTTTAAAATGGCTATCAATTTTTTAAAAGAAATATCTACCACAATCCAAATGCCAAGGGGGTGAAATCTTGTCAAGATGGGAACAAAGTAGTCAAGATGGAAACAAAGTACCCCAACCTTAAAATAAAATTGATAAATCTGTCATAGCAACTTTTAATCTAATTCTTTGAATACAATTAAAATTGCTAAAGAGAAGAAAAGCTTCTTGCGATTAGAAGAAAAATAATATTGTACATGAGACAACTTGAACCACACTAAAATATGCTAAACAATCTCAAATGTGTAAAATTGCTTCTATAAATCTTCCCCTTCCTACCAAACAACCCCGTTAACATGTAATCTATAGGCAGCCACCAACTTAATTTCCTCCATTGTTCAAGAACCATGGCTTACTTCTCTTGATGTTCACCAGATGTGGATGCCAAGTACAGAAATATTCCCTCTTGTTCGAAAAATTACAATAACACCCACTGTTGCTAGTTCAGCCAACGAGAAATTTAAAGGAACTTGTGTAACATCACATCAGATCCCAGGAAAACTTAAACATGTAACACAAGTCCCATTAGATTTTCCATTGATTGCAAGTTGTGTTATTGTAATTTCTACGGGTAGACCATACGTTAGGGGTGTTTAGGTAATTATCCCTATGAGAAACTGATTCGAATGAGTTGCTCCCAATCTTGCAGTTTACTCCGCTTAGGCAGCATATTGACAGATCTTCTCGAGCTGTACGGACCAATCTTCCCCAAGTAAACGAGGATTTGACTCCATTGCAACCCGAAAATCCAACAAACTCACGGCTGTTGGTTGTGTCTGTCTTCGTTCAAGCCTTGTACCATTCAATCGTGTCCCAAGGTCTCTACACCGTGATCCAGCAAGACCTACACACGGCTCAATCAATCTCTTCAAAAACACATCCAAACCATTATTCAACACGTTTGCACAATCCATCGAGATTCCAACTCCATCCAAAGCCAACTTCTTCTCCAAACGACTCCTAAGAGATCCCGTATCAGGTAACTCACCCCTACTTTCACAAGTCTCACCAAACGTTTTACATGTATAACCACAATGAATACCCTTACGACTGTTAACTTTAACACCAAGAGGTGCGCTAACATCACTCCATCTTCTAACACTGAACTGTTCCACTTCTTCTCCATCTTCGACTGATGCAAAACCGACCGGAGGCCTACTGCAGAGAGAATGCAATTCCGTGGCACTTTCTTGTATTCTCGTAACTGTTTCTTCACATGTTGTACTAGGGCTCTTACCGAGTGGCCCAAGAGGGCTCGGACGATCACGAAACTTACGATTTACAGGAGACCTACATTTTCGAGGAGACTGAGGAAATGCATCACCATAAAGAGATTGCAGATAGTTCCTAGGGTAACCATTTGCAACTTTCACGTTTAGTCCTTCAACCTTTCGAGCTTTTTGAGGAGGGACTTTAGCGTTACTGGCATTTCGGATGATAGATCGAATAAGCTTATTGTGGAGAAAAATATTCTCTCGTCCAATCGTTTGTATGCAGTTCTTCTCAAAGTCTATCTTGCTAAGCTTTAAACTGAAAAATCTCTTTAGCTGATCGAAGTATTTTTCTGCTCTTTGGTGCCCGATTTTTTGATAAATAAGATCTTTCAGCTCCAGCGTGTCAACTCGAGTAAAATGATGGTTGGCCACCATTTTCTTTTCACGCTATAACATCAAGAAATTACCAGATCCCAATCAGCAATACAGTTACATATAAAACAGTAGCAATCTCTAATACCATCACTGTCGAAGATGCATTCACGCCCATAATCTACAACACAAATAAACATATTGAACGCAGATATGGATCAGCTCAATTGAAGTTTTCAAGAACTTGAGCTAAATCAAGATTTTCTTTTTAAATGTTTGTGAAGTAATATTATAATTTCTCAATATTGACCAAAAAACTCATTTTTCCTAGTAAAGAAACAAGATTTGGCACAAATTTCATGAAATACTAACTTCGAAAAATTTACATCAAATGGGAAAAACAGAAATCTGCAGAAATAGCATGTTATTGCGGTAAGCAATTCGATCCAAACCCAATACAAGCAAAACAAAAAAGATAAATAGAAACCCAGATACCAACGGCATTAAACTAGAGGGATGAAGCTAAAAAAGCCAATAAATCAACAAACAATCTTGAATCACAATCTGTACCCAGTTCACAATTCAACAACGACGAACGAAGAACCCAGAAACAAAATTGAATTTTCGAGGAAATTAGAGTAATTAAGAGCAGAAATTGACCTGATCTCGAAGAGTAGAGTTCAATCGTGGGGTTTATTCTTTCTTATTTTCTTTATTTTGGGTTTCCCAATTTGCCTTTTTGATCGGCGACCTGTCTATTTTTCTGAGTTGAATTCTGTTTGTGAAATCTGGATTTGAGGGATAGAAAAATAGCCAAACAAGGAATAACTTAGGCAAGTTTAGTCCGGTCTAATATCATCCCGACGTTGCCCGGGCGTGCTCTTCTTTACTAGTAACATTGTTAAGAATTTAACGCCGTGTTTGGTTATGTATTTGGGGATCATTTTTTAGAACCCCAAGGCGCCTAATGGCGCTAAGTTTTCAGGGTGCACAGAAGTTCCAAAATTTGTGACAACACTTTCATGAAACTATATGAATGGGTATTCTATAGAAAATTATAAGCTTCACTTTTGCTAATTTATCTCTATTTTGGATCAATATTTATATATATATATATCTCATAATTGCAATTAGTGCACATGCTTTTACATGCTTTCTTTCTTCCAGATTTTCTTTTATGAATAAGAAATGAACGAGTTACTAGTGACGATCTTCTTTACTTCTGTTATGTCATGTTTGATTTCTCATATTTTGTTACTAGACATGAACAACCAATATAAATACTAATCTTAAGACACGAGTTTAGTTTACGGAATTGTCATTGTTCCTTGTTTATGCACGTTGAAGAGCATTTAATTAGTAAATGTTTGTAATAGATGTTTAGAAACGAACACGTAATGGTGATTTTGCCTCTTCACTATGTCATGTTTGAATTCTCATATTTTATTTTGACACTTGGCGAGGACTTTACCTCCCCTCACTAGGCCATGTTCAAATTCTCGTCAGATGATGACATTACTTCCTTACAAGATAATGAGATTACCTCCTTTTCATGCCTCATATTCGGATTCTCATATTTTAGTTTGTGCTATCTAAATAAGTAGCGTAACCTTATGCGTAGCATCACGAGGTCAAGTATATTTCGTATAAATCGTTATAGGTCCCATTCATTCGGGCAAACACATGCGGCAAATATTTGTAATAAATTTCATATAGGATTCTAACATAAGCAACTCACCATCAAACCTTGGAACTACTCAACACTTCTATTCTAGCAATTACAAGGCCAATCTTTGACATCTTTGGCACTTTGTTGTCCCAAAGCAAGAAATTTACACCTATAATCATAGAAAATAGTGAAGAACTTTACTTTTGCCAGCATAAGCTTTAACTACTAGACAGGTTCCAAAAAATAGAACAAAATAAAAGAAAAAGAACATACTTTCTATATCCATTTTCAAATATTCTCAATTCTTTCTGTTTGCTTGTAATAAAACAGCTGAAATTACAATATCTATTTATATGTAAATTTCCACCTGTATAATAACATAGAACTGTAAATCATAAATCTGAAATGCATTCTATTCCATTTTTGGAACTCCCTCCACTGAGACATCAGAAACATGGCTTGTCCTAGAAGATGGTAGATCTTCTAAAAGACTAAGAGACGCTTCGTCAGTGACCACTAGATGCTCTCCGGACACAATTTGATGTCCTTCGAGATCATCATCTGACGACCTTAACTCAATCTCTGTCTTGAACTTGACCCAACTTTGCGCCTTTGCATGAAGCAAAAAAGGATATAGGGCAAATCCCAGTATGATAACGGCACAACTTACTAAATAAGTTCTCAGGGAAGCCAAACACATGACTAGAACAAGCAAGAACACGGGAGGCAAGCAGAGGATTGTTGCACCAAATGTTTCTAACGGAATTTTGTAAGGTCTGTGTAGATCCGGCTCCTTTATTCGTAATTTGATGAAGGCTGCAAACTCCAATAGCATTCCAATAGCATAGAGGAAGTTGAGAAATTCCAAGATTTCTTGAAAACTCATCCAGGACAAGAAGACCACACCTGTTGCAGAACACAGGATGCTGAATGTAGGTGTGCCGTATTTTGATCTGCAAAATTGGAAGAATTTGTTGTATGGTTATGGAAAAGAACGAATTATTGCACAGCAAAGAACAAATTATGTACATAGACAAATTAAGGTGGTGAATTTCTGGTAATTGACTAAGATTTGACAATGTAATTCATGAGGTACTTCTAGAGAGTGTTGGAGAAGTTGTAGTGAAAAATGAGAATGTTTCAAAATAAAAGTTAAAAAGCACCAAAAAGCTGCAAGTTGAGCGAGGGTTATGTTTAACTTTTAACTTTTTCTTAATAACTTTAGAGAATCAAAAACAGAATCACCACTTCTAGATATTCCGAAGCAACTAAAATCCAGCTAAAAGTTGAAAAGCACCCCCACATGGTTATTAGCATCATTTATCATCTTGCTCAAATAGAATGTCATTTTTTCACTCAAACAAGCGTTATTTCTTGCCAAACAAGATGAAACTTGGTTTTAATCACATAAGTAACTATTTGGTGATCAGAGATAAATGAAACAAGAGACCTTTAAACGACCTTTAATAGCAAATTTTATCCCACATATTTTGAATCAGCATTAGACCATCTCCACGTTACATGTCACGGTCAAATAAGCAACAATTCTTGAAAAAGCAACCAAACGGTCCACAAGAGCAATGACTAACCTTGAAGCAAATATCGAAGGGAGCATCCCTATCTCGCTCATTCCAAGAAGCTGAAAGCTATCACTACTCATTTCAGCTTCAAACAACCCCATATTAGACAACGCAGCCGCCGCTTGTATCCACCACTTCAACCAAGATCCGCCTATTAACATCCCTATTTGTGCAAAATAACCATCACTCCACTCGCTCGGATTCGTTTCAACAGCACCAGTACCCACGAGTAAAGGAACTAAATACGAACAAACCACCAAAACAACCGCTCCCAAGAGAGCTTTCGGAAAAGTCCTACTTGGATTATCAATCTCCCCTGCTAATGTACTTGCATTATCCCAATAATTCAAGTTCCAAAACAAACTATTGAAGTATCCCCTCCAATCTACCTTCCTATAATCCACAACAATCCATCTTCTAGGCCTAATATGAGGAATTGAAAGAAGGGCCATAACAAGAAATGGGAAAAGCGAAAAACAAGCAAGCAAGACAGCTGAAAATCCCACAATATGCAAGCCTCTATAATTCAAGTATGTTAATGAAACAGTAATCCCTAATAGAGCTGGAATTCTAGCAATCATATTGTTAAAGATAGGAAATGAATGCTTTAAGTAATCAAGGAACAATACCGGGTAAAGGGCATTATCCATAACCCCACTAAACCATTTCCAAAACCCTTCTTGAAATCCCCAAAAAGGGCCAAAAGCTGATGAAATCCACAGCACATAGCCACCATTTTCAGGGAAACTTGTGGAGAGTTCAGCTGTGACTAGGGCTTCTGGGATGCTCCAAAAGAAAGGGAAAATCAAGAAACCAAGTAAAGATAGAAGAGGCCCACCTCCTGCTTTGACTGAATCTTCTACCCCAAATGGACCCCCAGAAACCTCGTAGAAAATTAGTGCAATTAGGGGCAAAATTGACAGCTTTGGGTTCCCTTTTGTGCCTGCTATGTTCTTGAAATCATTCACCATTAGAGAAGGGACTCAGAAGACTGAGGTTTGAAACTCAATAATCAATAGATGGAGATGAATTATTCTGATGGGCTGAGTTTGTTTTCAGTGTCAGAGACCGTAGAGGAAGATTTGAATGGAGAAGTGTGAATTATGATCAAAATATCTATAATGATGAAAAGATCAACTGCCACTGTTGACCTTTGAATGTCTAAACAGCAATTATACATGGGGTTCAGGGAAAAAGTGGACCAATGCTCATGACAACTTAAAAAATGGGTAACCTGTGGGAACGTGCAGAGATGAATCACCTATAATTGCCAGAGAAAAAATTCCAATAGACCCTTCTTTTTCTTTTTTCATTATTAGTTGGGCAGATTTTCATTTTCGTTGAAGTCAGGTTTGATTCGTTTTATAGAATCTTTAATCACTTAAAAAAAAACATGTGATAGATTAGATCAGATTACAAGAACATGGATTGAATATGAAATTAAATACTTTAAAGCTTCAAATTTAAATTTTATTGATATTAATAAAGACTTACGTAATATATAGATCATTACAAAAAATAGTGTAAAAATTTATATTTTTTGAAAAATAATGTCTACTCTTAAGAATTATTAAATTTTTATGTTACTTTTTAGTATTATTAATTTTTATTGTTATTTGATTCGAATTTTCTTACGAAAATCTGGTTTTTATTGGATTTAAAGGTCAAATCTAACAATAATAGACTCAAAATCCTATTGAATAATGAGCCAAATTTCGTTGACAAAATCGATAATTGAATTCGGATTCAATTTGTTCTAGTTTGATCAAGCTTGGACCAACTGAGAGCATTATTTCTTTTTATCATTTCTTTTGTCCAACTGTTTCGAAATGGGCTATGGCTCTTGTTGCTACATTAGAAAATATGAAACCGCTTGTGAATTTTGCGGTGGAAGAGTTTTTCAAGTTACTGAGTTAGGGTGGGCTTGGATTCTTTTAGCTTCTGAGATTTTTAATCCTTTTCTTTTTCTTTTTCTTTCTTTTTTTTTTTTCTAGAAATCTGGGATTGAGATGTTCATGTTTATGTCTCATTATGTAATATCTCATTTTCTTTTGACACATGTCTCGTTTAATAATATTGTCCAAATGCTTGAATCGTAAATGTTGTTTGAATTGACCAACTAAACAACGTGACAATCCTCATCTTTGTGAAATCATCATTCTAATTCTATGAAAATAACAATCATGATATGATAGTGCCCTAAAATTTGGTATAACATCAAACTGACTTGCAAAAGGTTTTTGAACATCCAAGAAACGTATCTCTCAAGTAAGTACTAGATTTTTTCTGGTTTGACTATGTGGTGAGATATATAAAAGAATATATTTTATATGTAGTTATATATTGTAGGAATCTTAGGCTAATAAAATCAAAGAAGATGAAATTATTACCTTGCACAGCGGAATTAATTGATTAGATCAAATGACTCGTCTACGAACCCGAACTTCTCAATAACACGAATAACCTCACTCGCTTTGTTGGATGCTACAAGAGCTTCCACTGTCTTACACACCTTAAACCTTTGGAGCTTCTAAGGTGATTCTCCAAGAACTAGAAGGAGGCTAGAGAATTTTGTTGTATATAGAATGAGGCATGGGAATGGGGTTTATATAGGAGGAAAAAGCACTCTTCCACTAACTCCATAGGTGGAAGTGATGAATACTTCCACCATTGCACATGGTAGGGTGGAGGTAATGAACACTTCCACTATGAAGTGGAAGTAATGAACACTTCCACCATTGCACATGGTGAAGTGGAGATGATGAACACTTCCACCATTGCACATGGTCCACCATTACAATCATGGAGGTGTATCACTCTTCCATTATAGTAATTTCCATACTTAAAAGATTTTGCCTCATTTAATGGTTGTAGATTAGATATGGATGCTCAATTTGTTACATTTATAAAGTTAATTAATGATTTGATATGATTGATTAATATATATATGTGTGTGCGTGTAACTTTTCTTAGGGAATAAAGTAGGACAATGGTAAATTCGATATTAGTAATAAGTTGGATGGAATTTTTGGATATTTGTCAAAATGATTTTGCCTCCTGAATACTTGTAAAGTTTGCATATGTTTTGCCTCAAGGAAATGATTTCTCAAAGAAAACAAAAAAAAAAAAAAAAGACATGGTTTAGCTTAATCAATAAATAAAGTTGAGTGAAAATTTGGACAAATACAAATACAAAAGATAACCAAAAACTAAAAGCGTAAATAGTTATAGCGTAGTGAGGTAAGGAGTTCAAAAAAATATATTTAAAGATATACAAAGAAATATGAGGGAATTTTGATAGTAACATATATAAATAATTAGGGAAGGGATCATGAAAGGATAATTGTAGAAATATATAAGTAAATATAGAAATGATTATATGACAGTAACATGAGGAGTTAAATGATTTTTAGATATATGGTTTGAGAATCATGTGATAATCTTCATTTTAAATATTATGTACGATTTGAATTTTTTTTTTGTTTTTTTGTTTTTTTTTTTTGGGATTCTTGACTTCTCGTACAAGCACAAAGCATGTCCATGCTTTCGTGAAAATTGAACTCAATTCTAGTCTAGGCCGGATTAACAATTGTTTGACAGGAAGAACTTGCCAAACTCAGTCGACAACAATGTCGGAAAATCCTATACATCATCTCTTCCAAACGTTTGTCAAGCTGTCGGAGTGTGTCCAGACCCATCTCTCCAACTTCATTCTACAACCCAATAGCGGAGTCTCATCCTCACTCGGCACAAACGAAAGTGCCCTTTTATATCTCTCGACCAGCGACGCTCAAATTCGTAAACAGGTTAGCCCTTTCTCAAAATTTCCCAAAATTTACTCATTCTGGGGATTTTTTAACTTATCAGTAGGGAAATTCTGGGCAAGGCATAGTTACTGTTTGATAGAAGTCCTGAGTGAACTTTTTCGTGTCTTTTCTTTTCTTTTAGTGGGTGGGGTTGATTGGGTAGGCGGGAATGTGAAGAATTTAGCGCTTACGGGTGAAAGTTAGAAGTTTATTTTCTTGCGTGGATGCAAAGATGTTCTTTTGTGCTCGTGGGATGTATGCTTTATACTTCTATTCGTGTTCTTGTTCTTGATCGGAACCTCTGATTTTGTAGTAAGTTGATGAGAAACAGGAATTCGTTTCCTGCAGAAAGAAAAGTGATAATTTAGAGTCACTGGCAGTTACTAAAGTGTAGTCGATATGAGCCTAACTGACATACATATTTCTTTGCTAAATTCCTGTGGCATGTGTGTTTCGTTGCTATTAGATTGATATCATTTTGTATTAACCTATAGACATGATCATTTCTTAGTGTTGCTTATGTTATTAACCTATAGATATGATCATTTCTTAGTGTTGCTTATGTTATCCCACAGGGAAAGTCTTCCGGTCCAACAACGAAAGAAGAACTTGGAAGAGCAACATGGACTTTCCTTCACACTCTAGCCGCTCAGGTTTTTTGATAGGATTTTGCCCTTCAAATTTCTGGTCATCGATTCTGTTAACATGGACCCTTTGTTGTCATTTTTTATTCATTAATTTCAGATTTCTTTTTTAATTCTTTTTTATATGCACAAATTTTTTGATGCCCTGTTATCTTTGCAAGGCATTGGTAATTCCTTTTTCATTAGTTTGATATATGTTTTTGGGAGAAATTGTTGCTTAATCTGTGCGTTGATTCTCAAAAGTTTTTACTTGCTTTTTCAGTATCCAGATAAGCCAACGAGGCAACAGAAGAAGGATGTAAAAGAACTGGTATAATTATTTTGTATTGTTTGACATGTGTGTTGAAGGAACGGCACATTTCTTCTTATTTTTTATGCCATATTTTTATGAGTGATGAGTGTGTTGATTCAGCAAAATAACCAGTTTCTTTCATATTATATATGTGAATGTGGTAGAGCTTAGGTTTCTTGTGTTCTCTGGGATTAGTTTTTACAATGATACTTCATTCATTTTTCGTTCTTGGAAATATTAGTTTATGTACTGTCGGAATGATTGCCAAATTAGATCATTTTGAGATAACATCTGTAATAGAATTAGGTTGCACAAAACGGATTCATTAAGTATTTCTCGATAATCCTGTAACGGTCTTGCATCTTTTGTGCAGATGGCAATATTATCGCGTATGTATCCTTGTAAAGAATGTGCGGATCACTTTAAAGAAGTATTAAGGTGCACACTCTCACACTCCTCTAACCACTCCCCTCCCCCCCATCCACCAAAACTTACATCCTCTAGTAATGCACTAGCTGACAGATCTCTTCTATGGGTTCAAGAAAAACATTTTCGTCATCGCTATTTCCATCGTCACTTTTGGATGCATATTATTTCAATATTCCAGTCGATCCACATTCCATGTTTCAATCTACGCAGAGCAAATCCTGTACAAGCTGGATCTCATCACGAGTTTTCCCAATGGTTATGTCATGTGCATAATGTGGTTAACAGAAGGTAACCTCTCTGTAGAAATCATTCAGCTCTACATGCATACAACCACGATAACTTGAAACGAAAAAAATTTCTGGATATAATTTAATCGTATTTCAAGTGATCTTACAAGTAAAGGTCTTTTTGCTAACAATGAGGGTATTTGTTGTTGGCTCTACTTTGAAAAGAAGTGATTTTCATTTAGCTAAGCGGAAAAATAAGTAGTAAAAGTTAAAAGATGTTATCTTATCCGCTCCTCAAAATTAATACTCCGACGCTTTATCAAATCGGGGATGTAATATTGTTGTCATGGAAAAGTTGAATGAGGTGTTTTTAGATTCTAGTGGATTGTAGTTTTAAATTTTTTTCTAGCAAAACCAAAACCAGAAGTTAGTTTATCAAACACTCTTCAAAACTTTTCAATAGTTGAAAATTGAAAAGCTGATAGTAGGCAATGCCAAACGCTCTAAATTAATTGAGTTTGATCGTTGTTTTTTCAACAGTTTAGCCAAGCCTGTATTTCCTTGTGAACGAGTCGATGCGCGATGGGGCAAGTTGGAGTGTGAGAATCGTGCTTGTGATCTACAAGGGACTTCAATGGACTTTGGTGATGAAGCTAAGTGAAGCGTTGGAGACACATTGTTTCATGCCTAATTTGGATTAGGTTCAAGAAATTATACGACAAGAATAGTTTCATTTGTTATGGAAAATTGTTATTTAGCATGTGTAAAGTGCAAAAGATTGATTTTTTGAAGTATATTTTATCAATATTTTAAGTTAAAGATGACCAATTTTTTATATTATTTTAAGTTGAAGAAAGTATATATACTACTATAATATAAGATGCTTGATGGCTTGTTTGTTTTTATAGATTATGGTCTATTATTAAGTGACAAAATGGAATAAGAAAAGACATTATTAACTACGGAGGGGTCAGATATAGATTAAATTAGGACGATTCGAATTTCATATCGATTTCGGTAAGTAAATTTAACCTCAGTTCCTATAGGATTTGTGCTTATTAATTTCCAGTCTGAATATGATAAAATATTGAAACTTGATAAGAAGTTTTGACTTGGATAACAAATTGAATTGCTTAATTTTATTTTTGGACTATCTATTTGGATTATGAATTTCTGTAACCGGATAGGAGTTATTATATATTTTAAGAGCTTGTTTGCTTACAAGGAGGGGTTTTTCTAATGATTCATGCTAATTGAGTTTTTTCTTGATATATTTAAAGTCATGAATAATAAGCAGTCCAATATTTTATCTTGAT
>JACFYI010003825.1:2923883-2945448 GCA_014898755.1 Handroanthus guayacan
TTTCTTCAGATTTCCGTATCTAAATTAGCTGCAGCTGTAATATAGCTTTGTGAAGCTTGTAAAAACGAAATCTTGAAACAAATGTGGAATCTTTCGAAGACCCATTGTGGTTTTTTGAGTTACAGTGGGATTTCTTGATCTTTCTTGCAGGTACGAATGTTGGTACCAAAAGGGCTTCTGAGTAAGTCTGTTTTTGTGTGGAAATCGAAATGTGAGAGCTGAATTTTGATACATACTGTGTGTGCGTGTTTATGTGTGTTCTTGATTGTGATGATGGTGGCTGCTGTTTCTGGAGCAGCTTCAACGACTGACCCACAAAACCCCAAAATCACTACTTCTCAAGATGGGCATCCGAGAAGGCCACCATTGTTGCCTTCTGAGAAAGATAATAGTAATGGGATTTCGAGTAATCAAAAAAAGCCCAGATCAAGAATTGTGTCTTCCAGATACATGTCCCCTTCAACCTCCACTTCTACCTCAAATTCATCTTCAGTTTCGTCATCTTCCTCTTCTTCTAGAAGGTATCCTTCGCCTCTAGTTTCTAGAAACTCGACCCCTGTATCTAATGCGCCTTCTTTAGGTTCTAAAAGGTCTGTTTCTGTGGACCGGAGGCGGCCTGTGGCTGCGAGGCCTTTAACACCCGATCTTGATTCTAAACATGGCAATGGGACTGATGTTTCAGCTGCCACAAAGCTTCTTGTTACCTCTACTAGGAGTTTGTCGGTTTCCTTTCAAGGCGAAGCCTTTTCGTTGCCCATTAGTAAGACGAAGGTTGCCCCTTCGTCGCCTAATTTGAGTAGTTTGAGGAAGGGAACTCCAGAGAGGAGGAGGAGTAGTACTCCGTTGAGAGGGAAGGGTGATGGGGTAGGAGATCAGGCAGAGAATTCTAAGCCTTCTGATCAGCACCGGTGGCCTGCTAGGAACCGAGTGGTGAATCCCTTGGCAAGGAGTTTGGATTGCAGTGGCAATGGCGGGGATAGGAGTAAGCTAATTGGATCTGGGACTATGGGTCGAGCGTTGCAACGTTCAATGATTGATGAGAGGAGACCTTCACTTGATGGTAGGTTGATTCTTGATTTGGGCAATTCTGAGGTTCTAAAGTCAGCTCAACGAGCCCCTGATGGAAATTCAGGTAATAATGAGGCATCTGTGCCATCTGATCTCACTGCATCTGATTCAGACAGCGTTTCATCTGGTAGTACTTCAGGAATTCAAGAATGTACCGGGGCTTCCCATGGGCGCAATGGCCCTCGTGGAATTGCTGTTTCGGCTAGGTTCTGGCAAGAAACGAATAGTCGGTTGAGGAGGCTGCAAGATCCTGGCTCACCTTTGTCAACAAGTCCTGGTTCCAAACTGATTGCGCCACCTAAATTTAAACGGTATACGAGTGATGGTTCATTATCATCTCCACGAACAATGTCATCTCCCATTCGTGGAGGTATTAGAACTGCATCACCTAGCAAGCTCATGACCCCTGTGGGATCATCTCCATCACGAGGACATAGTCCATCTCGCATCAGAAATGCTGTTAGCACCATTAGCAACAATTTTAGTGAGACACCCTCAGTCTTGAGCTTTGCTGTTGATGTCCGAAGAGGGAAAGTTGGGGAGAACAAAATTGTTGATGCACACTTATTGAGACTTCTATACAATCGGCACCTGCAGTGGCGCTTTGTAAATGCTAGAACCAAAGCAGTCTGGTTGGTGCAGAAACGCAGTGCAGAGGTGAGATATTTTACTGTTATTTATTTGTTAAGTGTATGGAGTTATGGACGTGCCCTTTTTGTTTTGAATGCCACACATGATAGTTAATACGACGACTTCTATGAAACAATAAGGGGAACGATTTGTTTCTGTGAACAATGGTTTTCTCATAAGCACTCTATAGGCATGATAGAATCATGAAAGCTTATGATAATCTGTGCTATATAAATTGTGGGATGTGCTACTTCGCTTTGTTCAGTACATGAAAGTTACATTACTCTTATTGATGTTATGAAATATTAACTAACTTTTTGGTTAAATTTTTCAAAATATAATAGTTTAGCATTAAGAGGAAGAGGATAATAGTTTTAACATTGGACTGGTTTAGAATCCTTATAATATCAAGTCTATTAGGAGTCCATGCATCTCTGTCGTGTTATCCGGTATGGAAGGATATTGTAGTTTAAAATGTAACGTTGATGAAGAAGTTAAGAAGTATTTAATATGTTACATTCTGCAGGCTTTTCCCTTGTTTGGTTTAATTTTTGATATCAAGACTTTGAGCTAGTGCAAGGCCAGGATACATGCTGAAATTGCTGCTTGTAATTTCATGTTTAATATCTCTTCCCTGTCCAACAAGAAAGTATATACAGAACGTGTTCATAATTTTTGTTGGATTTTTTATGGGTTGAGTGTGTTAAAGCTTGTGAATTCGAGTAGCCTACTGAAGAAGATTACTTTGCCGCGATATATGAGTGAATGTTGGAAATAGCAGTTGATAGGTTTATTAGCAAAAAGAGATAAGAGAAAAGTATAAAAACAGTTGTGGTAGAGGCTATAGGATGACATGATCACGTTTTGCATTTTGGGTTCTCATATATGCCGAGTAATTTTAGCTTGTGAAAAGGTAAATCCATCCTTAAGTTTTGCCTGTATGTAACTTCTTATGGTTGTTTTTATCAGCCTAAGGTGGGCGTAATCTGTAACTTTGCTTTTGTTCCCCTCCGTTTCTTGCGTAAAATATCTCTAATTGGCTTACAAATTTGACCAGTAAATGAGAACTGGGCTTTCCTTTAGATGTAAATCCCATTATTATTTCGAAAGGGATTGGAGTGTCTCAGATTTTCAGAATCTTTAAATTTGCTTGCCAATATCTCGTTTAATGATAGCTATCAACAGAATACTATGATGTGATTTATCTGTCCGTTTGCTTAAACTTTTGTCACAATTTTCAGACATCTTTGCTTCAAAAAGACATGAATGTATCCTCCATCAAGATAGCCTTGCTTTTTTCCTTTGTTTTACATTGTCTTTTTCTAACTATACTGCTGTTGTCCTTACAACTTGATCTTGTTCCTTTCCTTAATTGTAACTTTTAAACTTGACATTTGTAGGAAACAACTTTAATCTCTTTCTTTTGGCTTCATTTGGCCCAATAGTCATATGTTCGTCATTTTTCATTTCAGTGGAAGCCGTTATATTACTTTCATAATATATAAATAAGTTGTTTATGAATATTTTGCTTGTGGTCTTGTACTATGATGATCGACCTGCATGCATAGGGTATAAAATTTTATTTTTGTCAACTCGTCCTAGAAAATATTGTTCTGCCTTATGAAATTTCATGAACCAAGTCCTTGCCTGTACCAGAAAAATCTATGGAACGCATGGATAACGATCTCAGATCTACGTGACACCGTCACCAAGAAAAGACACAGATTGCAGTTGCTAAGGCAAAAGTTGAAACTAGCTTCCATTTTAAAAGGACAAGTAAGCTCTTTCTCTGGTTTCCATTTTTATGTTTTGGTTAAAAAGTACGGACAATTACCTCAATATCCGTGAGATTTGGTCTAATTACAGAAGCATCACCCTCTATGGCTTGGGGAATTATGATAACACCCCTTGCTGTTAGTTCATTGGAAAAACTTAAACCAATCCTATGTATCATTACAATCAGATTCCCTGAAAATCTACCCTTTTCACATTTAACACATTGACTGAAACATTACAAGTAGAACCCATGTTCATCTAATGATAGGGGGTGTTTCAGTAATTAAACTAAATCTCATGGGGTTTCGAGGTAATTATCCCTAGCAAATATTACATTGAATTCCTATTACCTAAAGAAATAGATTTTCTTAGTTTGTCTTTGCTTGTCTGAAGTCAGTTGGTCTATTTTTCAATGTAGATGACCTTTATCGAAGATTGGGCTTCTCTGGATAAAGACCATACGATTTCTTTGCTGGGAGCTATTGAAGCTTTAAAAGCTAGTACTCTTCGTCTTCCAGTTGTTGGAGGGGCAATTGTATGTGCCCATCTTTCTCTTTGGTCTATACAAATTCTTTTCCTCTGTTGTCCAACCAAATCGATAATTGTATGATTTTGACAGGCCGATGTCCAAAGCTTGCAAGATGCTATCAGCTCAGCGGTTGACATAATGCAGGCAATGGTTTCCTCTATACGATTGCTTCTTCCAATGGTAATCTCTCAAATTAACACTCATAAAGATGATTGATTTGAATGTTCAATAAGTTGGGAGTATGTTTGGCAATGTTTTTCCTATCAACTTTCTGGATTTTAGCTATCGGAAAGTACTTTGAACGGTTTGCCTATGCTTAAAAAATTTCACGTTATTTTCAGGTCGAGGAAGTGAACTCTGTAGTGACAGAACTTGCAAAAGTGACAACAAAAGAACGAGCTTCACTTGAACAATGCACGGACTTCATATCTTCGTTAGCAGCCATGCAGGTATATCTCTACCCTTCTCTCATACCCTTCCAGACAATCTCTTACATCATCATTCAACAATAACGTTGTCCTAATCGAAAACAACAGGTTAAAGACACTAGTCTGAGAACGCACATGCTACAACATAACCGTTTATGAGACAAGACCTGTTAGAACTGATCATATTTGACTGTCGACTCTAAATGCTAACATGGTACTCAACTTTAGACCTAGCGGAAGCAGATTACTCGTCCTCGGCTTCTCATTTTGGCATTTTTGCAACACGGTAGTTTCTTTATCTCCCGGTACCCAGTATTACAAGAAAATGGGTCGTTTATATCACTAACTAGCTGTATACACGCATTTGTTTTTTCATTTTTCTTCTACTTTTCCACGTAATGGAAAACTGATGTATATATGTAATATTCTAACTGCATCGTGATCATTAAGTGATTCTTGTTCAATCTTAGGTGTTTTATCATATAGATACGAGGTTGTTTTTCCCTACCCTTACTCCAGAAAAGTTTTAAGGAAAAAACTTTTTGAGGTTTGGGTATTGAGGAACACCAAACATTCTATTCAATTGTGTTGGACCCAATTATGAAAGATGAATTGGATCCTTTGTTGGTTGGATTTGGATGAAATTAGGACAATCTCTGATTATTGATATTCATAATCAAATCTGGCCCGTGATACTAAAGAATATGGATGTGTTAATACAAGGTTCGAATCTAATAAAAAATTTTGAATCCCGGTTAGAAAATATGATCAAATAACAGTAAATAATAACTATATTAAAAGAAAATAAAATTATTTTATTATCGAATAAAATGTCAGAAAAAGTATAAAATTTTACATTATTAATTATAATGTAACATATCTTATATTTTATTTATGAGATAATACGAATATTATATGCATAAGATTATTATTTTCATGAGAAATATTAAAATTCAAATCCGGGCATCTAACTAAATGGATTGTTTACATTGATGTTTGGTTCACTTTTTTCTTTTCTTTTTTTTTTAATCAAATCAATAAAAAATTTTAAAATTCAAACCAAATTTGGAATAAAATCAACACCATTGACAAACTATTTTATTCTCTTTATAACGTCACTTTGGACCTAAAAGCAAAGCAGAAAAGGTCAAATTAAAATGGACAAAAGAAGAACCACTATTTTTGGTGATGCTTGAATTTGGACAGAGTCAAATTCCAAATCCCAAGTTGATGTTGTAGAAAGTGGACCCTTTTCATGTATTTCCCAATTTTGGCTCTTGACTTGCCCCTTTCACTACTCAAAAGTCAAATTAAATCAAGGAATAATTACCTCAACACCCCTGAGGCTTGGTATAATTACCAAAGCATCTCCTGAGGTTTGGTTAATTATCATTAGACCCCCTAAGGTTTGGATGATTACAATTACACCTCCTAAAAATCCTAAACATTACAAGTAGACCCCCTAGAAAAGTGGATATAATTGTAATATATGCATAAGTTAAGGGGGTGTAATTATAATACACGCATATGTTCAGGGGTGTAATTGTAACTATGATTAGCTGAACTGTACAATCGAGAGTGTAATAGTAATTATTCAAACCTCAGGAGGTGTTTTCGTAATTATGATAAACCCAAGGGGTGTAGAGGTATTTATCCCTTAAATCAAATCCATTAGAAATGCAATCTAATTATTTTAGAATTTCAAAATTTATCACATGTGTGGATGTCAAGTCTATCGATCAAGATCCTCCATTACATTTACGTATTCAGTTTCATATTTTATTGTACACATATATTAAGCGTACTAAATATGTTTAATAAAGTAAAGAATTATAAATATGATACACGTAACATGCATTTATATAATGGAATATGAAATAAAATATAAATTAGAACAAAGAATTCAAATACAATTTTGTTGGTGAAATTGTGATTTTTAAATTATTAATTAATGACTCTTGGTTGAAAGCATGATGTAATAATTTGAAGTTGCCTTATTGCCCAATCGACGGTTTACAATCAATGTGTTAAAAATTGAGATTAGAAAAAGAATCGACGGTCTTGTCGATGATAGATTTGAATAGTTTAACTATATTTAACTTGATATGTGTAATAATATCATAAATATATTTAATATGAGTATGTATATAAATAAATATTTTTGTAAATAATGTAATGAATATGGGAACATATAAAAATAAGGACAGAAAGTTAAATTGTGTGCCATTATAGATATTTAAATATTAAATAAATAATCAAATTCAAAACTACACGACAAGTATTGCAGAAAGACATCTACGATATAACAATTCATATAAAATTTAATCAAATGACAAATACTAAAACAAAAACAAGCCAATTAATTATCTATACAATATATAAAACATGAGCACCTTAGATAATTGCTTGGTGCATTATTAAAAGAATGAACAAAAATATCCGTACTATCTATATCTTTTAGCAAATAAAGTGTGAGACTCTATTTGGTATGGTCTCACATATTTTTCCTAGAATATTGTCTCTTTTCGTTTTATGTTTTCGTTTAATTTAATAGTAACATAACAACCACCATACGTCCACTACATGTAATTATTATCATTTATGTGTATTATAATAAGATCAATGTTTTTATAAAATATAGGGATAAATACCTCAACACCCCCTGAAGTTTGCTAAAATTACTAGAACACCTCATGTAGTTTGAATAGTTACATATATCCTATTTGTATTATGATTAGACCTCTAAAAAGTATAACAAATAGTACAGGTAAACCCCTCGTTAATCTAATGGTACTAGGAGGTCTATTTGTAATGTTTGTTTTATTTTTACGGGGTTTTAATTTTAATACATAGAAACTATAATGATAATTATCCAAATTAATCGAAATATTTTGATAATTATAACAAATTTTAGGGGATGTTGAGGAAATTATACCTTAAAGATGTGATTAGTGGGCTGCTTATCTGGGCTGCTTATCTGTTAAAGGCAGATGGAATCTTTGGGTGGTCAATAAATTAGTGCAAATATCTTCCAGTATGATTCTTTGTCGGATAATGACCTCATCAATTATCTTAAAATCTTTTTATCGTCGAAAGTTGTTGTAGTCACACCATTTGGCTATCCATATAATAACACCTGGTGATCACTAATTAATATACTAAAAATAATATAATTGAAACTTAAATTAACCTAAATCTTAAACTTAATTAGCTTAATTTAAAATTTCACTTTGTGGACCTTACAACTCACGAATCTCAAAATGACAACGTATGTGATAGATACACGTCATGTGTTGCTGTGATACGTATGCAACGGGCCTCATCTCATGCATGCAATCAATTGAGTGCGTATTGTGCAATGATATATAAATTATTACATTATACTACATATGTTGATGTCATTATTTTATTTTATAATCTTAATATAAAGTGTTGTTTATAATCTAGTTAGATATTTAATTGAGTGATATGGAATTATTTAAATAGCTCAAGAATTACACATTTTGTAGTTGTACACATTGCAGTTTAGGCATTTTACCTCAATGATGTCGCCCGAAGTTTGATTTAATTACAAAAGTATTTTCTGTAATAAAAAATTCCAACAATACTCTACATATATTATAATTAGAGCCTAATAAAATGTAACAAATTTACTGAAAAATTAGAGACAGATCCCTAAATTTAATTACAGTGGGAAATGTTATTGTAATTTTTCAAACCACATACAGTATTGCGAATCTAAATTTAATTACAGTGGGAAATGTTATTGTAATTTTTCAAACCACATACAGTATTGCTATTATTAGGCTAAAACGTAGGGGGTGAACACGAAATGGAGATGTTCAATGGAAATTCAACAAAAACGTTGAACTAAAATTGCAGTTTAAATATCATATTTTATTTCTTCTTTTATTGTATCACCACATTTCAAATATATTTCATGTACAATAAGATACATTTATTAAAAAATTGATAAAATTGATATATATTAATACAATGACATGGAAGATATAATAGATATTGAAATAGAGGAGAGAACTCCTAGAATTGATAATTGAAACTTCATTATTTCTTATTCAAAGTCACCATATACACGTTCTAAGTGACTTGAAAAGTGAGAAAATGAAAACAAAGCAAATTTTCATCTCTCTCCTTCTTGAAGTTTCATTTTTCCCATTAAAAAAAAAAAAAACAATCAAGCTCTAAATAAGGCTTTTCATAAAAAAAAAAAAAAAAAAAGAAGGAAAGCTCTAGGTTACGTTCATTCCTTCAGCCGATACGATTAAAAAGAAGGGGGAAAAAGGGCTTCAAAAGAACAGCCTCAAAAGCTTGGTTTCACGTACATGGTGGCTTCGCTGTAAATCTTGACGACAAGCAAATCCGCTCTCTAACGTCGTCGTTTCCGACTCGTCCGACGGCGTCGCCGCCCTGCGCTTCCCCCTCCCTCTGGCCGTCATTCTGGCCGGAAAACCTGCCGTCAATCCAACATCCAGACCTCTGCCCTCATCCCCATCAAACCCTTTCCTCTTAAGCCTCACATTCAAATCCCCCGATCCGTACAAATCATTGTTATTAACTTCCACAAACTCCGGCAAGGATCGCGGCGAGCCGCCACGAAGCACCGTTTCCACCGCCGACTGGCACATGTGCCAGTTTCCCGTCCACAACAATCCCACCGCTCCGCTCACCGGATTCACTGTCCTCCCGCACGCTTCAAACAGTAGAGATTGAAACAGAGCTGCAAATTAAAATCAACGATATCACTGCACAATAATTGAGTTTTGGAAATAAAAAATTAATAGCCGAAATAGCAATTATTGATTCAAAATTACTACACTAGAGTCAAAAAGCTAGAATTAACGGTCATAGCCAAAGTAGCAATCAATTATCCAAAATTAACAATAGTCAGTGTTCAAACCTTTTTTAGGAAAACCATGTTCAAAATTAACAAAGTGAAAAGATAATTTGTCTTTGTTTTCATCGAAGTGAAAACATCACACAGCTACATCGTTGTGATCCCACTAAAACTATGCTGGTGAAGGTGTAAAAATGAATTTCCACCCAATCCTATTTTTCATGAATATCAGCTTTCAACTGTGATAATTATTATTCATTAAAAAAAAAAGTGATAATTACTAAAACTTCTTATAATTAATTCAGAATGATTAAAAATTAAAAACAATTTAATACAAATTAAATCATTCTTATTGCATAATGTTGAAAGTGCAAGAATAAATTAGTACCGGGTCTCTGGGATTGAGGGACAGAAGAAAGAAACGAGAGGAGGCCAGCCCGGCCGAAGAACTTGGCGACAAAAACGGTGGCGTTTGCTTGAGCTAGAGGGGTGTCTATGGCCTGCAAACTTTGCTTGAGAATGCAGTTTTCATTGCAGCCCTTTCGGAGAATTCTGCAGCCGTTGCAGCTCATAATTACAAAGAAGATATCACATGAATTGATTTGCAGATAATTTGATTTAGAGTTTCCTGAAAAGACAGAAAGGAGGCCCCGATGAAGAAGAATGAGGAGTTTCAGGGGAGTGGGTGAAGGGAGGGGGGAATATATAGATGGGGTGGGGGTATTGCATCAGGCAAGGTGATGCGGAGAATAGTGGAAAGAGATGAATATTAGCATAGGGTTTGGAGCTAGAGGAATAAACTAGGATTAGTCACAAGTATGCATGTTTTTTCTGTTCTCTTGTGTTTTGGGTAGGGTGGTGATTTTTAATTCGTGATCTATCTCTTATTTTATTATATGGATCTGTTAGATATATATAGCGTTTTTTACCATATATTTTTACGAGAAAAGATTTAATAAATTTAACATATTTTAGGACAAGTAATAGAAGATGAAATACTATTTTAAAATAGAGAATCTTACACAGTTATTAATTATTTGTCTCATAATTGTGTTTTACGTAGAATGTATAAGAGTCTTCGGGAAACCACCATAATTTATGATACTAACAATATATCAATAGCATTTAGCAAATCTTTCACTTTTTTTCTTTTCTTCTTCCTAAAAAGTGGATTTGATTTTTCAACTATTCTAATGAGACTCGAAACTTGTGATCTCTATATTTGTTTGCAATTACAAACACTATCCTTGAGCCCTCTTCCAGTGTCATAGGCAACTAAAGCATCTAAAAATGGGATAATTAGCTCAACATCCATTGAAATTTGATCTAATTATACAAACAATCAACGTGGCCGATGAATGGCAATAGTATTCCTATTGTTAGATTAACAAGGAGCCTTATTATTATTACCTTCAAGGAATTATAATTATACTTTCTCAAACTACAATAGATACTTTTGTCGTTAGGCTTAGCTCAACCCCGAAGGGTGCTGAAATATAATTATCCCTTAAACCCTATATTCATTAGCATACACCGGAACGTGATTTCTTAATTCAAAAACCATTAAGATAAAGTTGTTGTCTTTTGGATAAAGTGACACCATCGCCTCCTTTTCATAGAAGAAAGTTCGAATTTCATCGATAGCATGTGAATCTTTGTCTACCGCATGATATTTTGTAAAATTTATCTTGTGTTTTATTTTTGTATTTGATCTTGAAGTAATAATATTAATGTAATGATTAAATGTAATTGTCTCTAAAAAGTAAAAAAAAAAAAAAAAAAACCATAAAGATAAAGAGATGGAAAGCCCCAAGCTCATTGGATTGGATAGGGCAGGCATAATTGGCTATCCCAAAGCTCCGTGGGTCAAATACTCAAATCATATATTATACTATATAGTAATATACAATGCGATTAATGTGCGCACACACACAAATTAAATACAATGAATCGTAACAAACAAAGTTGAAAACAACAAGGGTAAAGCCAAGAATATTGGATTAAGAAGATTTATTGAAGTTATAATCCTAACTGGCATCTTAATCCTATTCGTGACGTTGTTTTTTATTTTGTCTGATTTGGACCACAAAATTAATGCATCCAAACACAACTTGTTTTTATCTAAATTCTAATACTCAACTTAAAATGGTTGGTATAAAGAATGGGATTCTTATCAAAATAATATTACATGACTTTCGTCTCCACTCTTTCCTAATTTTTATATAAACAAAAATTGGTAATGGATTTTGATCTTCAAATATGTGTATGAGCTGTCCACTTGTGAGTATGTTTGAGAATTTTGATGAGCATGTCTATACTTTGATAATTACAAAATTGAAATTTGACCTAATTACAGAAATATTTATTGTACTTTATAAAATTACATAGCATCTCCTGTTATTAGTTTTATTTATAATACTTCAGTTAAAATGTACATTAATTAAATTTTAGGGAATTTAATATTTATGTTACAAATGCATTATTAAATTTTACATGAAGTGAATTAATAATAGAAAATGTTATTATAATTTTTTAAATCAGAATATGCTTTTGTAATGAGTCCAAACTTGAAAAGATAGTGAGGTAATTATTCCATACCTGTGTGTGTGGTGGGGCAGTTTTGGCTGACGCATGGTTTTTAGGACAAATGTCCTTCCATGATATAGAGGGACAATTAAGGTTAACACACTCTAGAGAGCCACAACAAATTTTTATTTTGTTAAAGTTTTAGTTTTTATTTTCAGTTAATTTAATGATGAAAAGTTTGCATGATCACACGTTGATAGGAGGCTGCCTGATCTAATATACTGTGAATTACATAGATTTATATATATATATATATATATTGAGGGTTTTTATTTTCTTCCTTTAACAATTAAAATAATCTTTGCATTACAAAAAATTTGACTAATTATACCGGCTAAAACTGATGTTAATAGAAAAAGTAATGATAAAAGGTTATTTGCTATAGTTTCATCACGACGAAGTATACAAAACTTTATTAAATTTCTCAATCAGCTTTAACGTTATAAAAAAATTCTTATTGTATGACCTGACTTGATTTCTTCAAATATAAATAGTCCAATTCAGTTGGATGATCCCAAATCACAAATATAAAATTATTATACGACTAAATGGTGCTTAAATCATGTATTTGATTAATTATGTATTTTGCCAATATCAATATAGTAAAATATGTGGAGACATGGTGCTGGAAACAACTTAAAAATATTGTGACGATTGTTTCAAAGTCTAGTATTCTTATCCAAAAATGGCACACATAAAACGAGAATTATCTTGTGGATAATCTTTTTGAAGTATTTTTTTTTTAATTTTTTTATTCATTATTATTATTATTTTTTAAAGGCAACAAATAGAGAGAGCATGATCAATTGCCGGTCCAATCCAAATTGTGGTATTTAAATAGGCCACTCCACGTTTGCGGGCATTTGTATATTGTAAGGTTGAAAATTGCTTTCTAAAGAGTAAACAATGTTTGAGATTAGGTTGTAGTCGAGTCGCGTCCAGTCGAGTTCAATTAAGTTTGAAGAATATTTTTGAAGTCCATATACATACATATATATATATATATTAGGCGCTAGCTCGGCTCAATTATGTTCGAATTTCCGAAAAAACTTGTGAATCACTTCAAGCTCGAGCTAAGTTTTATATAAAGTTTTTATTATATTATATTAAGATCAGTTTTACATGCTAACAATATGAAAGATATTAAAGATATACATGACATGAGCTCGCGAGCCGGGTTAAAGTCGCACTAGTCAGGGACTGACTCGAGATAAAATAACAAAAGTGATGCATTTTGCAAATATTTTCTCTTTTGATTGTGTCCAAATCAGACATTAAAGACTTGGTTGCATCGTGGCATTATCGTGCCAAAACTCATAGTTGAAGGGTTTTGTACTTGAATGTCCCAAAAAGTGAGAAGAAAACAGCTTATGAATTATCCTAAATTTTTCACTCTTCTGATGTGGGACAATACTAAGTATTACCGTAATCGAAAAATACTCATAAAAACATCTATGAAATTACAAAATCCCATTGCTAAGGCATCTAACTTCAATTAAGCAAGTAATTTCTGCATTAACTAGAGCTACCCCACAATTAAGCTAAGAAAAATACTTCCTATCCACAGTTCGACACCAATAGGACAGTACAACAACTGCTAGTGAAAGCCATTTTTACATCAATTTTTGCCCAAAGACAAGAATTGTCTCACTTCTAACATCATAACATAAACATAGCATCTTCCTTAAAAAACAGCAACAAACTCCTCTAAACTATCTCCTATATTCATTCATTCTTGACCAAGTAAAGTGCAAGAACTACTAATCTTGTAACAAAATGATGAGCAAAACTCAAACCTTTCCATGCTAAGAAACAGAGTGCCTCCCTCTCCTCGTAGGCGTCGATTTTGCTATTTCGTCGTGGTTAGTAGTCGATCCAAGACTCTCCGATGAATCCGACCCACTATTCTCATTTTGTCCCCCCTTCGACCAAATCTTCGAGAAAATTCTCTTCGACATTATCAAACCTTTCATTCTACTTATTGCAGCCTTATTTTCTCCAACATTTCTGTCGTGAACAACCCCGTTCCCCATTCGTAAAGCGGCCAGTTCTCCTCTCAGGGCTCGGAGTTCTTCGGCTGAAGCTACAGCATCCCAATCCTCATCATTGTTGGTTGTTGCTGACCTGGAGCTCCCGTAGGACCCACAGTTGAGGTCTTTAATGGCTTTAGGTAGATCCGGTGTGCTGCTGCCAGATGAAGCAGCAGCACGGACTTGCTCAAAGAAGAGTACCTGTACAACGACGCGTAACGGGAGTCGCTCGTTTTGCACAGCATGCATGCAGGCATCAGCTGAGAGTTTTTTGCAGTCCATCAGACGGCATATTCGCTTTCTGTCACTCTTGCTGATCCCAGGGTGTTCCTACACCAAAACCATCATATCAATCAGTATACGAGGATTCTGCCAGTGCCAGACAACACTAACGAATCTAGGCATCTTAATACTCCAATAAGTTTCTTGGTAGGACTCCTCTATGTTTTGAATTACAAATACCCCTCGCAACTAAGGCAAGTCTGCTAAAATTTCAATACCAGCAACTGCCGGCTGGTGAAATCCACAATGCATAGGAAACTGTTAATGGGGTATCTGTAATTTCAAAAGATAGAAGGGATTTTCTAGCAAGAGTCCAAACCTTAAGGGTTTTTTGGTAATTAACACTCATATTTAAAAGGATGCAAGTTTCGATAAGCTGAGTTGGTAAAGAAATCTTTTACCTTGAGATATGTATCGATGGCCCGATATAGACCATCATGTGCTGGCCGTGAAAAGCTAGAGACCATATCCGAGATACTAATGAACAACGAAAGAGGTAGGTTCGGATCTTTTGCGATCTCAGCAAGGTAACTATCAACAAGCTTTGCCACTATAAGCTTCGAAGCTTCGGATAAAATCCCGGGCCGTCTAATCTCCTGAATTTCACTGCCATTTTCCATTTCGTTTTCCACAATCTGGTCCTGTGTCCTAAATTCTTCGAGTATTTTCTGAACTACGTGGACATCGTACATCATTGTTTCCCCTTCATGAGCTCGAATCAATAAATCATTAACAGAAGCCTCCTCCAATTGCTGCCCTACTCTTTTCACAAGCTCCATTTTCACAGCTTCCCCAGAATCAGCTGAGATAGCAGCTTTTAGCAACTTAAGCAAGAAACTACACGAGACACAGCCTTTTTCGGGAGGCAAAAGCCACACGATTGTGTCCAGAATGGATCGAAACTTAGACATGTCATTTTGTGGAATTACGTTCTTGCCAGAGCCAGGCAGTTTTCGATAAGCATAAGCTTTTAGAGCTTCTCCGATGACGTCATTGGATATAATACCTTTGTTTTTAATGGTCACGATAACACGCTTATACAAATCTATTTCAAGATCACATAAGTCCTCGACCCACCAATCATTCGGTATCGTTCGGTTTCTAATGCCATTACAATTGGGATCGTTCCCATTTTCCTCGGCAATCTTTTTGCGGTTATAGCTATAGGACCAGTTGACCTTCGAAACTTCGACCGAGGCTTTCGATGCAATAGCATCGATACAGTGGCCAATTAGTTTCAGTTCCTCAGACAACGGTAACAAAGATTTTGTCGTCTGGAGAACTATAATCGAGTCCTTCCAGCTACGAAAAATGCTCGAGTTCAGAAAAACATCAACCTTGTAGATTAGGTTACCTTTCTCAATTGTCTCATGCATTTCGAGATACTCAGCCGCACAACGCGCTGCAACGACATTACATGCATTTAGGGTCACCGTCATTCCATAACAGAACTTGGCACATATCTCGAATGCAGTAGAACCTCCCGGAATATCGTGAATATTGATCTCGTCGCTATTTCCTTCGTTTGAAGAAACAAGCTTCTGTAAACGTGCACTTTTAGAGAGAAGAGGGAACTGCAGGTTTCGTTTCAGAACAACTCAGTATTGGATACTATCTAAAATTTATATGTATAAATATAAATTGTTAAACATGGTTTTAGTACAATTATAAGATCATCATACCTTGTGTAAATAAAACTTCACATCACCAACATGAACAACAACATCGGTCGCTAGCTCACTAGCCACATATCTGCAGATAAAAAAAAAAATCACTTGTTCTGTAACATTCTCGATAGTTTGTAAGTAGCTTAACAATTTTTCCTAGTGAACTACCAAAAACAAGAACATAAAAGAGTCAAACTTGAACCAGATATTTTTCTTCCTAAAGAAGCTCGTAAGAACAAAATCAGATGCAATCAGCTAAAATTGAATCTTCCCCAAGTTGACAAACACAGATGACAGAGCAATGTTCCATAGTCAAGCGTAATTAATTATGGAGTAGAATGAGTTATCATGAACAACTAATATACCTAATATACATGCATATATAATATATATATGAATAATCAAATTTTTAATCGGAATGGAAGTCAATGAATAAACTTTAATGAACTTTATTTTCCGGATGATAGTGACTTCTGATTCTATAAGAAAATAATAATACAAAGGCAACCAGCCAATAAATGCAAGGTTAAACAGAAACAGAGGAAGTTAAGACAATTTTGGTAACTACGTTTCAGATTAGAGAAAGAGACAGACATTAAACAACAAAAGCAAATCTATCAAAGCCTTCAAAGTGCATCACCGCCAAATTGGTCAAAAGAAATTGCAACCGTTAATCGCTGTAAGAAGACCAAGAAAGATCTAACCTTATGTTGTTCCCCTCCGTTTGAAACAAGTCGGGCTTGGATCCAAGCTTCATAAACTTCATCTTGCCAACTCAAAGATCTGTTTCTCCTCAGATACTTCAAAACTATGCTTCCACACTACTCAACCAAACAAAGCAAATGCACTACACCAGATAGACTTTCGGGCATCCCCAATGATCCGACAGGGCTCGTATCGAGGAAAAGAAGGACCGTAAATGGAAAAATGTAAAGGGCCTAAGAGTGGGGACCAAATTTCTGAATATGGCCAATTTCTTGAACTCCAGAGGAAAGAAAAGTAACGGGATCTCAAAGAGGTGAAGGATATATGCTTCGTATGACCGAATCTTGATCGAATAGAGACTAGAGAATGGGGTTTTGTACAGATTTTAAGTTTTTAAAGAAACGGTTTTCTTGAATGGGAAGAGAGCTACAGAGAGGTTGTTTCCTTTGTCGGCGGCAAAGCCCACGGACTCCGGAAGTACCTAGTCAGCCAAGGAGACATCACCAACAGGCTTCTAAACTAAATTATTCCACAAAATACTACAAGGAGCTGCCACTAACACCTCCCTCTTATTTCTTTATCTTTCTTTCTCACTCTCCTTATGTTTCTTTAATTATATTCTTTAACATAAAGATTTGCTGCAAAATAATAAAGGCCCTAGTGGTCTTAAAGGCTTCAAGTTCCAAATCTTATAAACAAATCAAGAATACATCAAACATGTGCTCTACAATTACTTTGGCAGTTCAAGGTTTGAAAAACCTGCAACAGAAAACAGCATCTCGGTATGAGATGAATCAACCACCAAAACAGTAGACAACAAGCATCTCTTGTAAAGATTAAAACAGATCACTTTGTATACAGGTTATTATAATGCACAATCTATATTACTATCTCATTAATGAAAAAATAAGCAGCAAAATCTGAGGAATAGTAAAGAATCATCTAGAAAAACAGAGAAACCAGGTCATAACCATCACCATGTGCTGTAAAAATCATCCAAAAACCTAGAAAAAAAAGTGGGAAAAAAAATAAGAAATCATTCAAGAACTTAGTCAACAGACAGAACCCAAAAGCCGCTCTCCATGTAAACCCCAACAAAACCCAAGACTTACCTATTGCATGAACAACTTGTAGAAACACAAGAAACCCACCTCAAAAAACTTCACACAGACTGTAAAAATGTTAAGCCGACCCTCAATAATACAGTGTTGACGGATAAGGGGAAATGCCTAATACACACTTCTATGCAATAAAGAAAATTTTAACTTTTGCACATATACCAACAAAGAGAGGAATCAAGAAAATGAGTTGTTTCCTGATACTCTACCACAAAATACTTGCTCAAAAGCCAAGATTTGGTGTGCTTACCTGTTTTGCTAGAATGGGCAATGCAATTTCTTTCGACCCAGAATTTATTTTTTGCCTTTTTCTTAGCAAAGACAAAAGAAAAGGTGAAAACCCATCGAAATTTGTTCTTTTTTCTTTAACTAGAGCAAGGTATTATTAATTTTTTCTTTTTAATTGTCTTGAGATTTTTGTGAGAAGTTCTTTTTCCTGAGTGTGTGTACTTGAGATTGGAAGTAGTTTACAGTGATTGGGATTAAGACGAGCAATATTTGCACCGTGAAGCACGCCCCACTGACAGTCAGCTTTCTTGCTCCCTCTTACCCTGAATCATGAATTGGCCCATTTCTCTGTGTCTGTGATAAATTTCATAAAAACCAGCCTTTCTTTGGAGAAAATAAAAAAGGAAAATGGCTGAAAAAAGAGGTAAAAATTCAATAAATATTCAAATTTTTTGCCGTAAAATATTTTATAAGATATTTTTAGAGTTTTATAAGATATTATATCATATTTTAAAAATAAATTATTAAAGTGTTGAAATAAAAAGACAAACCATTAAACACTTTATAAATTTTTATAAGATATTCTCATCAAAGTACACTTGAAACTAGTTTGATATTAATTATAGATGACTTGATCAATAATCAGATTCATATCATTTTAGTGTTAGTAAGAATTTAAACATAAATGTTTCTTGTATGGTTAATATATTATTTAATTTTTTAAATATTCATTAAATTATTTACTACTTACTAGTTCAATTCGTCAGCAGCATCCATCAACCTCTAATTTCTATATGAATATAATGCTACATAAAAGGCGTTTATGTTAACAAAATGTACAAACATGCATAGTGCATGTTTAAATCTAGTTGTACTTTTATGCCATTTTACAAGCCAACTTTCATATAACTTTTTGCTTTATAATTTTATTAAAGAGTATATTCTTTAAACACATTCCTAATAATATTGCTAAATTTCTTGAATGGATTTATACAACAAAAGTAATAGGTAGGTAAAGTTTTTCTTCACGCCACAAATTAAGGTCCCATAGGACCCATTAATGGTCATTATGCCACCATAACTACTATGGAAAAGTGCACATAAATTATTCATTATTAAATTTCTTATAAGTGCATGCAAGAAAGTAGCTTTTTTCATTTTATTATTAGAAGAAAATGTGAAGCCTTTGAGCAAGTGGGGTTGGGGGTTGACATTGGAAGTCAATGGGGCTTATCTAATTTGTCAAATTCAAACTTAAATTATATTTAGGATTCTATATTATTAAAATTAAAAGGAGAAATATAAGGAAAAGGACCTACAGAGGGTAATACGAGACTTTGTTGGACACATATGATAGATGTGATAAAAAGGTCAAAAGATGTGCCTAACTTTGACCCTTTGTACATGTTTTGATAAATTTAAATTAAAAATATATAACTATTTTCCTTCTTGATATGTTCATGGTGATGGCCTTTCTTATTGTTACCATCAATTCGAATAATTTATAATAATATATAATACTTTTTAGAGAGTTCAAGTTCTTGTTTTGGTCGATCTTGCAACTCCTACTTCTTCATAGCTATTGCTATTGATGTTGATAATTATGAAATGAATAAAATATCCACTATAAGTTGGACAAGCATCTGTCTAGATCAAGATTCGCAAAACTAGATGCAAATCTCGTTAACTCAATTCGATTCAATGCTGAAAGATAGATTTCATGAGCTAAATATAGTTAATTATGCAATCTTTAGCTATCAAATGTTTTTGTCTATTATCTCCGACCAATTAACCATAACTTGAATGTTGAGAGTTTTTATTGGCAACCCCTAGCATTTCGTTAGGCTCTTATGATTTCAGGCCATTGGCCACACAAATCTATTAGACAACCCCAAACTCAATGCTGATATCAATTCAATTCGGGTCTTATTAGAAAGATCACTTTTGAATGCGAATCAACTATATTAATTTAAATGTATAATATGCATGAGAATATTATTCTCATCATCTATTTATGAGTGGACAAAAGAAACGTGACAAAACATATATTTATATATTCAAATATAATGACAAAAAATTTATACGTCGGTAGAGTACTTTGTGATGAAGTAAAAACAAGACGCCTCATGGTTTTTTTCTTATAATTTTTCAAAGTGGATTGAAGCATGAGCTAGCATGCAACTAATAACTTCTGGCAAATGCCTTTCTGCTTGAAATCTAGTTAAAGTGATCTTAACGTTGATACCTCAATTATTTTATTAATTATTTCCTTAATTAATTTACTTAATTGGCTATCACAAAGCACATGGGCACATATGGCATACGTACTTTCATGTAATTAAGCGCAGCATCTCGACTAATGATATTTGTACTAACTTACTCACGTACTTTTTTTATTTAATCACAATATGGGTAGGTTAATTAACAAGTTAATTATCATATAAAGATGTTCTAATCGCAATAAACAAAAATATTAACTAGTGGCCTTCATTGTTGACACGTTGTTATGGTGATGGTCACATGAAAAAGTTTTCAAAGCATACGTCAAAATGGAAGACCATGGGATGCATCCTCGGGCTGTACGCATGGATCTCTTGGTCCATGTTAGTTTATTTTTTCATTTTTTTTTGGCGGGTATAACAAGATTTAATTAATTAATTTTTGGTTTTATAATATTGTATCAAATCTTATCATGCTTGAGAATGAAGAGGTAATTTGTAAATTGTTTGGACAGTGATTGCGAGCGCTGAAAATGAATTTTGAACCTAACTCAATTCCAAAAAATAATTTGTAAGATAAAGATTATTCAAAATCATATAAGAAGATCACAATCCATTTACTTTTTCGATGTAGGATTCTAATAGTGAGAATTTGACTTTGACTTATGTTTTGTAACTAAGTTTGTTATTACAATTTTCTTATCATGAAAATTATATATTAAGATGGTGATATTTCTGAATTGTATGAAGTTATTTATTCAAATCATGACTACAAAAGATTTTTCTAGATAAAATGAATTTTGATCATTTTGGAAATCTTTATTTTTGGACATGATTTCAATAATTACTTAAATCTTAGAGGATGTTTTGATAATTTATTAAATCTCTAAGAATATTAAGGCAGTTGTCCCTGCCTCCTAGTCTTGGATGAAATACTGCCTAACTTTCCTATAAAAAGGTCCAGGGTATATTTATTTGAAATTTAAGATGTTTTGGGAATAGTTGTTTTGGAGGAATGAATTTTAGGAATAGGTTTGGAAATGTCATTAATGTTTGTTTATATTTTGGGTATTATGTAAAAAATGTTGGCTGTAAAATAATGTTACATTATGTTTTGAGATGAGACATTTGATATTGAAAATGTCAAATAATATCATTTATTGTCTTGTTAGTAGAGAGAAAATTATATAATTTAGAATTATCTTTTATTTATAATAATAATTATAAAGATTTTCTTGGAAATAATAATTGTATAAAATTACTTTTATATGTAATTATGATATTTTCTTATCCATAACTACTTTTTGGTAATATTTTCAAACATGAAAGGGTATTTGGAGGTAAATGAATTTTACTTAGCTCTCTCAAAATGCAAACAATACATGTTTGTATTTCCCCAATCAAAAATCATTTTCTAAAAATGCAAACAAACATCCTTTCAGGG
>JACFYI010003825.1:2957084-2975255 GCA_014898755.1 Handroanthus guayacan
AATATGTATTAAATATATGTGTGACATTCACAATCTGTATTTTAATAAGAGAAAATATTTAATATATTTGACATATACGTATTAAAGGTATTATGTTAGAATATAAGATCCTGATTAACTGTTGGATAATTTCCATTTATCTTTGTGCTAATTTGTTTGTGGGCTGTCAATTTATTAAAATTGACTGTCACTTTATGATTTGACATACATATGTTATCCACTATGATATATGCTACTATGGATATGCTAAAGAATTGTCTTACTATTATAATGTGATTGAGCACACATTGTAAAAAATTTTCAAATAAGAATTACTAAAATAAGAGATTAAGCACACATCAACTCTTCAAGAACGAAATACGAAAAAATATAAATTGTTAATACAGTCTACGGTTGAAACACTCGAGCAAAGGCTTTGAGAAAAACATATATGGGCAGGTAAGCAATTATGTGGATAAAAACATGTTAATTAATTAATTAATTGTTTAAAGTCCCATAACTAATCCATTGTCCTCATGTGCAACATGCATGCATAAGGAAGACTTTTATATGCTTTCTAATTTGAAATCATAATTTTGTAATAATATTTGCAAATTTATGTATGTTGAATGTGAACTTTGATAAAGTTGTGAGTTGTTGCTAATAGACTTAGGGACAATTACCTCTACGACGCTGAGATTTGACATAATTACGAAAACACTGCTTGAGGATGGGCAATTGTCATTACACCATCTATGCTAGTTCAACATGATGCATAATTATAATATTATACTTCTTGAGCTTATGCATAACTACAATTATATATACCCACTTGTACAAGGGATATTCCAATAATTTCTCAAATTATAGAGAATATTTCTGTAATTATATAGAGCAAACTTTAAGGAGTACGAACAAGGTGATTATATCTCAAAATTATTAACACTATGTTTGGTTTAAGGATTTTGATAAGAAAAAGAAAAAGAAATATGAAATTTCAAGATTGTTTGGTTTTTGGAAGGAAAAAAGAAATTGAGCAAAGAAGCAAGAACAAGAAAACTCACAATATATTGGAGAAGGAAAAAGGTCTAAATAAACTTTTGTCTCATTTTCTTCACCAATCTATGAGGAATACTGAGTATTCTCCGACTATGCTACATTTTTCTATCAATTTTTCCTTTTCTTAATATTCTTCTTACTAATCAAATAAATAAGAAAATTTTGCTTAACATTTTTTTTTTAATTTTTCTCACCAGAATCCTTGAACCAAAGACAAAGTAATTGTACAAGGCTAGCATATATGCAGCATAAATACAGTTAACAAACATATCTAATACAAACTTTTGATGATTATGTGAAATTAAGAACCCAATATCTTCAATCTTTCTTTCCTTTTTTTTCCCCCCTCTTTCTCCAACTGAAGTTTGAATACCATATAAAAAAGAGCAAAATATATTAGATTAATTATATAGTAATGAAAAATCCTAAGTGGAAATAATTTGATGAGAACCCAATCCACCGTGAAAGGAAAGCTTGGGCCCTTTTGCTCTATGTTCTCTAAAAATAGTCTTACAAAAGAGTGTGTTCAATTATGGTTGATTGGGCTTAGGCTCTCAGCCCAACTAACTTGGCCCACATATCATGTTAAAATAGCTCCATGGTCGGCTGGGCTCCCTTCTAGGGAACAATATCAGTCCAAGTTGTAAACCAAAATTATTTGTTTTGAATATACAAAACTGTGGACTATGAAGCCATATTGTGACTGATTTTGGGCTTAAATTAGGTCTGTTCTTTGAAGCCCAGTCCACAGTTTGCATTCAAAATATTATTTATAATTACATAACTATATGCAGATGTGTCCTTATTCAAATAGTAAGGTGATAAGTTCGATTCCCAGCACTGTATATACCTTTTTTTTCTTTTTTTCTTTTTTTTCTCCTACTGAATGGTTTTGAAAGTTTTTCTTGTTAGTTATTGTACTTGATCCTTAAATGTTAAATATATCATTGATATGATGCTATGTTAATCCAATCAATGATCCATGTACAAATCGTTTTCTAAAGAAAATAATTATATAATATATTGAGTAAATTGCATCAAATCCCCCAACTTTAGGGTTTATTGCACTTTACTCCCTAACATTTGCAGATGTACGATTAACCCCTCACAATTGAAAAACGTGCGTCTTGCCCCATTTAACAAACTTTGTTAGAATATTTTGGAATATTCCGTTCAATCGTTCATGGGTAAATCACAAAAAAAATGGAATATTCCCAAAATATTCTAACGGAGTCTATTCAATGGGTCAAAACTCACATTTTTCAATCATTTGGGGGATTAATTGCACATTCGCAAAACTTAGGGAGTAAAGTGCAATTGGGGCTAAAGGTTGAGGGGTTTAATACAATTTACTCTAATATATTTAATAATCAATAAATGGATTTTATAATCACATGCCCTCAGATTTTTGCATCGTATTTCCTTTTAAGAAAATATGAAATAAAATATATATATAATTTTTTTATCAACTACCATGCATATATTCAAAATCATAATACAGTTTTAAAATAAACTACGCATTATATAAAAAAAAAAAATTCCCATGAGATAGCAATTCTTCTATACCTATTCTATTTAGTAGTCTCCACTCTCCACGGCTTAACCAAAACAAAAGCGAAACTTTGAAAATACACTACAACAAAATCGAGACCTGGTAAAAAATCAAAAATCACACAGAAAATAATCAATAGATAAACTACTTTTAAAAAAACCCATGTCATTAACCTATGATTATTACTTAAATTTCGCGTATTAAGGGAATGGAATGAAGATATAATTTCAAATTATTATTACTATTATTATTATTATTATTAAATTGCTTGATACAAAAGCAAGAAAAGCTGTCCTATCCACGCAAAGAGAGGGGTTTGAATTTGATCCTTTTCTTGATAATTTCCTAAAGGTCCAACGAAGTAAGCTTCGTCATTGTTACCTGGCAAACTCGTGTTATGCGCCAGATTGACAGGTAATAATAACACACATTGGACGGTTTCAAACTTGAGGGAATTAATGTTAATGTATACCTTGCCCTACACACGATTTTGAGGAAGAACAAGATCCTATTATTATTATTTTATTTTTATTTTTTTGAACAAATAATATAATAATTAGTGTAAAGTTGGAGACTCACCGCGTAAGGACTTCCCCAAAATTCCTGTCCACGCTTTAATTAATTAGTGCCTAAGTAATATTATCCGAAAACAAACTATAGGGACCATACTATTTTATTTTAATATTATTCTTAATATAATTTATTAGATAGACAATTGAATAAAGTAGTTTTACCTTGTCATGTATCAAATACGTGTAGGTTTTCCTAAATTCATAATTATATTTTGAAGAGTGTTTGAATGTTCTATTTTCATCCAAGCACGTCAAATATATATATGTCATTAGTAGAATTGTTCTATATGACTTGTTGAATACGTGAATACTTGTATTTTCTCTTTTTGTTACTTTTGGTTGAGTAAAAAGTAAAAAGAAAAATATTTTAGAATTTAAATATTATATGAAATTAAAACAGTTTAATCAATGTAATAAAGATAGAGTGAAATGTATTTTACTTGGACATAAAGCAAACATACAAACTTAATATATGTGTAACAAATTTTAATTAGTTAAATCAAATTTCTATTGATCTTCAAATTTTCTTGAAATTAAAAAAGTATCCAAATTTAATTTATTATCTCAATTAAACTCACAAAAAATTACTACTAAAACAATAGAAATCTTCATTCAATCAATGAATAAAAGAATTCATAAAAGAATTCACATACTTTTTCCCATACATAAATCAACCCTAAAAGATCAAAATAATAACACCATAACCTTTCTCCTAAAAGCATCCAAAATAATGTCACAAAAGCTATTTTTTCTATTAAAATTCTTTTTATTCGAATAAAGGCGACAGAGAACTTTCCACTTCTTCATCACACTGCAATTCTGGAGATGGCGGCAAGTTCAAATCAATATTCCGCGTGACAGCGACGGTCATCTGATCACTGGCGGCCCCACCGCCACCTCCGCCGTTGGAGGACGTGGTGCGACTTTTAGCAGCACCGCCTCCGATTACGCCTTCATAGTGCCTCCGCTTATGGCCGCCAAGAGCCTGACCGGTGGGGAACCTCTTATGGCAAACAGAGCACTCGTGTAGCCTACCACTTGGATTGAGAGGAGATACATAACTAGAGGCGGTTTGTACGACGGCCGAGGCGTTACCGTCATCTGCGGTGGCGGTTGGTGGCTTCGCGCGGTGGCTCGCTTTATGACCGCCAAGTGCTTGGTATGAAGGAAAAGCCTTATTGCACACGCTACACTTGTACGAATTGACCGCCGTCGCTGTCACCGCCGCTTGCGTAGTAGGAGATGATTCTTCATCTGCTGTGGCAGGACTGGCGGTTAGGTCATCGGAAGCGGAAGAGGAGTAGCGACCGTCACCACTACGAGCAAGCATGACGAGACAGACGGCGAGATATTCTTCTTCCGATTCATCCCGCCGCGGACGCTTCGATCGCTTAGATTTCCCCCACGAATCCACCGTATGAGGCTCCGCCAAACTGAGCGGCGCCACCGCCGCTGACGAATTCAAAGCTTCGAGAGCCATGAGAATTGAAATTAGGGGAAAAGAGAAGAAAGATCAGGGAAAAGGTAAGAGGGAGTGAGCGAAGTGAAGGAAAGTATGAATGGGTTTTTATATATATAGAAGGGTTTGGAGGTTGGCAGTTGCGTGGGGAGTGGCGGTGGAGGAGTTGTACAGAATTATAAGGCCCTGTTTGGTTGTCCAAATTAATTGATAATTTAATTAAATAATCTACTTTACGATTGGGGGAAAATTATTTATTTTTTTAATAAAAAAGAAAGGTGGTAGTAGGAGAGAAGTAGTGTATAGATAAGTAAAGGGAGAGGAGACACGTATTAGAGTATGAGTTGGTGGGGAAGAAAACGAAATATGATAAAATTAGAGGTCAAATTGAGTGGGAGTGGGAGTAGGGCAAACACTTGTTAGGTTGATTACTTGCATAAGGAATTGAGTTACTTAAGTGACTTTTTTAGGAGTCAAAATAATATTTGCTTTCTTTTTTTTTTTTTTCTTTCTTTTTTTTAATGGATTTTAGTTAGAGTAATTTCCATTGGATTTGGTTTAGCTGCTTCATTGAATGGTGGGTTTGGCCTATAGTGTCCTGTAAATACTAGAATACTCATGAAATTAATAGAATAAAAATATCTGATAAGGACATTCATGTTCTTTTCATTTGAATCCTCTTAAGCCGGCGTGATTTGATCCAATGAGCTCGACTTGTGTTAAAAATTATACGTTTTGGGTCTTGACAAGTCTTAAGATTAGGACAGAGTGAAAAGTACACAAGGTTTCGTATAAATCGGTACTTCTTGAAAAGTATAAACAGATTATTCAGTCATAAATGAAGGCAATTTTATCATTCTCAAGTTTTTGCTCTTGATTTTACCGTGCTTCAATTACTTGTTTTTCTTTGACCTCGTTTTGACTTAGTATCGAAGGCTTAGGGATAAAGGTCATCGATCTTAACGAGTTTAACAATTGTCATTATAATCAGGTCATAGCCTAGTTAAGTCGAAATCAATTAAGCTCTTCAAGAGAGAACTTGAAAACTATAAGTTGATAAGTACAATTACAAGTCTGATTCCATATCGCATTTCAACAAATCAAGGCTAGTCCAATGGTTCACATGATCATACACAATAAAATCCACACTCACTTACTTGAAGGCTAAATTTAACCTAAAATGAAAGAGCTAGAATATTAGAAAAGTTTTAACAAAAGTCCTTTAATGCTTAATTAGGTCATTAAACGTAGAAAATAAGCGATGTGGTCTATAACATCAAGCCTTAATATATTCCTTGATGATCAAGGTATACATGTGATGTAATTAACAATTCAATACTATCAATTTTGAACTTAATACAATTAATAATTCAATATTGTCAGTTTTAAACTAAAGTCGATATCATATAAATTACATCAAAAAATTTGAACGATTAAATTACATAAAAAAAATAAGAACATTGTTCGATTATGTAAAATATACCAAATTTGAAGTATATTATTACTAAAATTAAGGGGACAAAAAAGTCTTTTACTTGTTTCCCGATATCAACTCCTATAAAAAATAATAAATGGCAATAGCTATATATTATCAAAATCAGATTACAAATCCTGGAAAATCAAATGGCCTGAATATTGTAATTGCTTTTCAGATATGCTTAAACTATATCACTGGGAATTAATTAATGCACTGCTTTAATTTATAAAATATTTTTACATAATTAATGCAGATTAAATATTTTTCCATCACACGTCCAAAAGGAAGAAGAAATACGATGCTTACATTTAATTACTCTTCATTATCAAAACGTATGCCAATAAAATTAACCATAAATCCAGAAAAATAAGTCATGGACAATATAAAGGGAAAATAACAATTTTAGTCATTTAACTATATCATTTTTCACTTCTGATTTTGGTATGTAATAATTTAACAATTTTAGTCATGTAGCTTACACCAATTTCTATTTTTTGTCCTTTTTTCGCTAGCGATAAACTTTTTGGCACCACAATCTGACGTGGCTTGCCCACTTCAATTGACAATTGTTAGTATAAAGGCACACTTCTAGGGAGCCATATCGGATTTTTGGTCGCAAAAATTCACCGCCAGCAAAAATTATAATAACAAATCCTACACTAAGAGATACTATTGTAATTTTCCAAATCATAACTAATACTTTAGTAAACTTTTAATCAGTTGAACTAAAAACATCTCGTCTTACCGTAACTTTCTAAATCACAATAAAATATTACCGTAGTTAGGTTAAATATAGAACACATGTAGTTTTCTTTCTTTCTTTCTCTCTTTCTTTCTTTCTTTTCCTTTTTCTTTTTCTTTTTTTTTTTTTTGAAAGAGACATATTAATAAATCTAATCTTTGTATCAATTACATCATATCAATTTATTTTAAAAAAAAATTCAAGCAAAACTATCATACAATAGAAAATTGAACAAAACAACTCTTCAATAAGATAAAAGTCCCATTTAGATTAATAATAATAATAATAATAATAATAATAATAATAATAATAATAATAAATTAAAAAAAATGAAAAAATGAACTCATAACCCGATCATTAATTATGCCTAATTCCTAAAGAGATAGAACACCATCAAAATCTAGTGTTGGTGAGCGCAGAAAGCCCTAATCTTGCGGGTGAAATCAGGGGTTTTGAATTGCGTAAATGCCTCTTGGAAGCAATCATCAGAAAGTCCAGAAATGGCCAGGCAACATGCGGGCCCCACCGATACATTTTCTTCAAAAAATGAAGTGATGAGATCTCTTACGCACCCATCTACGTATATCACAGCTGTGGAGCAATCCACCGGATCCTCTTCCGTTGACGGCGGCGGCAGCGATGGCGGTGGTTGAAATACTGGCCGTGATGGAGGGGAATGTGGCAGCGGTGGCGGTTGCTTGGGATGTCTGTGCTGCCGTTTTGGCCACCATGGTGGCGGTCGCCACCCGGGAAACGGCCAACGCCGTGCCTGAGTATTTACACCGCCGTGGAGTTCGATGGTGCAAGTTAGAGCTTGAAATTTGATGCAAAAAATTAATAAAATTAGATAAATTGAGAATTTTTTAATCATCATTTTGATGAAGTTGATTTTGGGATATATTCAAAAGAATTTGGGGTATAAATGTTTGGTTCAATTTATTTATTTATTTATATGCATATCATATCACTAGAAATTGGAGTATAACAAGAACTCTACACAATGAATATCACTACTAAGGTTGTTGCTATGAGTTATCTAATTGGAGATAAAATGAAAAATTGAAATTTTGAAACCCTTATCCTTGATGAATGGAATAAATAAAATTACATAGTTTAAATGTTATAAATTTTATTATTTTCGAAGTTAAATTTGAACTAACTAGGTGTTGGTGCTACAAAATATAAGTAATTTTATCCGTCAATATATGTACTATTCATCTATACTATTATATATAAGAAAAGAATCTCGACTGATTACAATAGTTAAAACTTTTTTGAGTCTATTAGTTACTTTAAATACACGTATTCATATGTCTACACATATATATTAGATTTAGGGTTATATATGTAATGTCCTGTTTCAAATTTTTATTTTTCTTGATCGAATTAAATTTTCCTTTATTTATCATTAGTATAAAAAAATGATTGCATTTTATCTGCAAAATCTCTTTGTATCGAATTCAAAATATATAAAAGTTTCTTTGATCTACACACCTCTTTAACTTGATAAGCTTCTTTTGTTTCTAAACTTATCTTAAGTATTGTCAAACTTGTAGTGCAATTTTCTTGAAGAAAAGTATTGTGGTCAATTTAAAGATTGGGGTAAAATAGTGTAATAGCAATTAATTTACTTTTTTTAACAATATTTTGAAATTAGTCAAAAAAATCAATCATAAGAGATAAATATGAATTGATTTATGCTAATATATTTGGAATTGAATTAGATATATTATCAAAATACAAATAGAAATACTAAATTAAATTACTAATGTAATATTTTACACGCAACATCTTTTAATCACCCACAGATTACGTACAGTCCAATATCAATTTAGAGGGTGTTTGGCTAAGCTTATTTGAAACTTCTTATTAGCTCTTACATCTTATAATATGTTTTTGGAACTTACAAGATACTTGATTTTATACTGGAAATAAGCTGAGTGTTTTGATAAAACAATATATTTGAACTTATAAGATATCAATAATGACACTTATGTAATTAGTATGACTAAAGTTAAAAATGTAAATTAATATATTAGAAACAAGTTGGGTACCTCTTATTTTATTTTATTTTTTTAAGAAGAGCTTAGATCTTGATATCTTAAATTTTATCGGACAGTTCATGACATTTTATATGAAGAATTTATTACCTCACCCAAACACCCTTTCAGATCGACTTCAAGTCCAACTTTTGCATTCAATTAGAAAAATTCAAGTTTAGAATTTATGTTGAATTTTGATTCTATTTGAACTTTCACGAAACTTTACCTTGAAATTTCCGAAATTAAACGCATGAGATTCAAAAGCAACTTCTACCTGTCTTAAGTGGCAGACGCGGGGATTCCAAATAATTTTTATGTAGGATGAATTTACGGTTTTGACCCATAACCATTTTACACAAGGATGATTTCCTCATCATTCCTAAAATTTGACTTCATTATAAAAATACTCTTTATAATTTGAAAAATTACAATAAAATCTTTGAAACTAATTTAGTGGGTTTGCTTATAATATTTTTAGTTTCTATGTTAGATTTTAAGTAGGATAAGATTGTTGTATTACACATAGAGACAGAGCTAGAAAAAAATCAGATGTGAGATATAAATATAAATATATAACAAATATCTTCGGGAGCATAAATATTAATTAACTTTTTGACAAGTTTGCCCAGCTTTATATAATTTCATGGGAAATATTATTGTAATTATCACTATATATAAAGGGCTCGTTTGGTTGGAATGATTCCATAGGATTGATTCATAATACATGCTAATTTAGTGTTTGGTTGACTTATTTAAATTCCAAGATTGCAAAGTGGCACGGTTTTTAATCCTGACAGCTCTTGGATTATGGATCCCATGTTAGGGGCTGGATCCGTAATCCAAGGATTACAAGTTTTTAGGATTAAGAAAGAAAAGACAAAGTTACCCATAATTTTAATTAAAAAAAAAATGAAAGATCACTTAATTAACTTTACCAAGGCGTGAGCCCACCTTTGTGGCTTTTTTTTTTTCTATTTTTTTCTTTTCTTAATTAATTTGTGTTTATATAAATTAATAATTAATTAAATCAATAAATATTCTTTTAGAAATTAATTAATTAAATCAATTAATATTCTTTTAGAAACAAATTTTAATAGAAGAATTGACTAATAAACTTTTCATTTTATAAATTGAACTAATATTAAAATTGGTTATAGCACAAAATTAAATTTTTTAAACTAATTGATAATTCATTGAATGCAATTAAAAAAATTTTAATAGGGAAATTAATTTATGAAAATAAACTACTGAATCAACTATATAAAAATAGCATCCCATCTTCACAACCTAAATTTCTTTTTCTTTAATTTAATTTTTCCAAGTAATACATGGAGGGATAAAAAAGTAATTATAATAAAAAGTGAAGGTTAATTATGACATCTTATCAATTATCACAAGAAGTAATCTAAGAAACCAAACAATAAATTAGATAAAATCTAGGATATCCTTATTTTTCAAATATATGCAAGCAAACATGCTATGGGATTGGATTAATATCTAATGTAGACAGTAAATCATCTATTTTATCTATCACATCCAATCCTATCCTACGAAGCAAACGAGCCCAAAGGGTACTGTTTTAATTTTGAGGGGGGAGCTGACTCCACTTTCCCCATCTTGCCTCCATCAATGAACTTACACAAATTCCGTAAATTTTCTACCAACTAAACTAATAATAAGAGACTAAAGATTTTATGTTAATATAATTTTTCAAGTAAAAAATAGTGCATATATCTATAGTTAGACTAAATCTAGGACTTATTACACTTCGTCCCCCAGAAAAATTCAGATTTTGTATTTTTCCCTCTAAAATATTCAATATACAGTCGTGCCCCCAAAACTAGTAAATAGTGTTGCACATTACCCCCCACAGAATAGTTGACCAGGGGGTAATGTGCAACACTATTTATTAGTTTGAAGGGGCATGACTGTATATTGAATATTTTAGGGGAAAAAATACAAATTTTGAGATTTTTTGGGGGATAAAGTGCAATGAGTCCCTTAAATCTAACTAGTGTTTGGGTCAATTACCCCTTTTTATACTTCTTAAGTTGCTTTTAAACCCCATAATCATAATTATCCAATGTGAATGGGAGAAGTGCATACATCCTATGTAGTGTTATCCGTACAAGCAAGGGGATTAAAGTGCTTTGATTTGGAAATCTCCTTTTTGGTTGGCTAACTACAAAGACACCTAATTTTCCTCAACAATCACCACTTTCGCGCTTCGCCACGTGTGTCTCTTAGGTGGCCATCACCAATTCCTTGATTCTTCCTTCAACTTTTTCTTTCCATTGTAGTGTGAAAGAACAAGCAACCACACTCACACTTAAATTACCATAAATACCCCCGTTTTTTCTTTTGACTAATTAAGATATAATAACTATTTGTAATGGTATATATTCATGAACTTTTTCAAGATTCATGTATTTTTCATTCAGGTCGACCTGATTATATTTGGGATCCAGTTCTCTTTTTTATCCATTGGATCGATAAAGCATAAACGATTAAAATTAAATGAAATATTTTACTCGTCAAGTATGAATTATCTATAAATAATTTCATTATAGGCGTGTATGCATAATTATTATACTGAACAGGATACTTACTTGTAATGTTTCAATTGATATCTCAGACTTTTAGGAGATGGGATTATAATATTATGCAAATCTTGTTAAATTTAAACTAAGAATACAAGTGTAAAAATAAAGGTAATAGTTTAAATTTTAGAAGTGATTTTGTAATTAAACCAAACTTCATCAGTTGGTGAGGTAATTACGCCTACACTAAACGTATAAGTGGCAGTGGGTGAATTAGTCCACGTACCCACCGACGTGGTTAAATACAAAAGAGCAACATGAGATGGAAACAGAGAGAATTGGATAAAATCTAACTTGACCGGGAGGCAAGGGAAATCTTGTGGCTCCGGCGTACGGTGCGCTGCGCGGGACACGTGGATCACTTGATTCTTCTAAGGAAATCAACGGGACGCGTGACGGCTGGAGCTGAGTTTGGCAGCTTGCTGAAACCACCGGTGCAAGTTAAAAAGCAAAAAGGAAAGTTAAGTGTGAAAGTGGAAAATATATATGAGGTATTTTACCATAAATTATCATAATAAACAATATTAATTTTTTTAATAATTCAAATTTGTCGAGAATAATAGTAATGAGATGATATTAAATTATTATTTCATCGATACATATTTGGTTGAGAATTTTTTAAGCACCTCAAAAAAATATATAAAAACTCTGTATATTAATTGTCTCAATCAATTTTCTACTCATTTAATATGAAATAGCGTTAAATATTAATTTGATACTACTTTTATTTTTTTATAGTAATTTTTTTTTTACTTTTTGTTGTGAATACCCTTTATATATATATATATATGAGTCTTTTATATCTGAAGGCAATTTATGTATGTTTTTAATTAATATTAATACATCATCAATAAATTAATTACATTCAAAATCTAAATCAAATACTAAATTAGCAAAGAAATACATAGAGTTAATATTTAGTAGAAAAATATGTTACTATTCAATAAAAAATACTCTCCACTAGTAACATCTTTATTATAATCTCTCCACGTTACCATCCACGTAAGAGTTCTTAGCTATTGACTTTGTGTATAATGGCAAAAGTTAGGATCTCATCCAACTTAAACTAAAGTAATTGTAAGCCAAATTCACTTTGGTTATGAATTTAATTTTGAAAGTCCAACTCAAGTTAATTTGTAAAGTTGTTGAAGCTTGCTCAACAAGAAGTATGATTGGCTAGTCAAATTTGTCACACCCATCAATTTCATCTTCATTCTAACTCAATTTCATGCAACATTAAAAAAAGATAATAATTTAATGATATTGCCTTATGCCAACCCTAGAAATTTCCTTTCATCTAATTCAAGTTTGCCTGTTTAAAATTTCCATACGAAGTCTAATCGGCATAAGAATGATGCATTTCCCAAATAATTTTTTTCAAAATACCCTTAATTACACTACGACAACTTCATTAAATCGATCAGAAATTACATTAAAAATCAATACTAAGTACAATAAATATCAAAAGTTATATATAAGTCTACCGTTCAGTAGAAGATAACATATTATTCTGTAACAAAAACATATTCAAACTGTTGACCTTTGAATAATGGTGCTTCCACCCTAATAACAAGTAATATATAAAATATTGCGTATTAAATACTTCCACATTTAAACAACACATGCTTATAAAGTGTAATATATATATAGATATATTAATATAATGAAGTAGAATTAAAATAAAAAATAAAAGAAATGCTGACAGGAGCAAATAAGCAACCCAGATCTCAGACATAAGGCATGACATCAACAAAGAAGGATGAAAATCCCACAAAAATGTTTGTATGTTTGTTAATTGTCCTAACAAATGACTCACATGAACACGTAATTAATCTCTTCCCACATGTTGCTTAGTGCATTAAGACATAGTTAGGCAATTAAAAAGAGGTCATTATTTGGCAAACTATTGGCCATTAAGCTAAGACGCTTCATTAATCTAATGAGTTCCACCTACCTAAGTATTCATAATGTAAGCATTTGCATAAATTTGGTAATTATCTTGTGGAGGTCATGTACTCCACAGCATAACTTGACTTTTCTTGGTATGGTTTTGTACGTTTTGAACTTCTTTATTAACTTGAGATTATGATAATTCTTAATTAGCATAAAATAATACAACTAAATTTGATGAGTGCACTAGCAAGTACATAATCAAGCTTTAACGAACTCTTGTGATGATTTGGTGGGGCACAATTTGGGGAGATCAAGTTACAATATTACTTCTTGCTTAATACATTTTTGTTTGTTATTTAAAAATGATTTTTTTTTTGTTACAAGTTATACTTTTATAATTTGTAGATGGCTTATTCTAAGTCCTACCTGTTTGGTATACCTTTTGAATAAAAATTTATCGTTATTATGCATGCATCTCTCTTCTAAGTTCAATCTCCTTCATTAAAATTATGGCAAGTTGCTTTGACAACGGAAAGTAACGAGAGCTTTGATATAATAGATCTTTAATCTATTAGTCATTTAATTTGCTTGAGTGGATGAGTAGATAATAGATGAAACACATAGATTAAATATACAATGCAATTGTTTTACACAAACAATACCATGTAAACTTTGTTTGATTAATTGAATAACATCAAATCATCTTCTCAACATGAATTCATTATTTCATAATAATAATGTTTCTATGCATGTATATACTCAGAAATAATTTCACTATTTTTAGATACTAGTACAAAATATTATTCGAGAACAACAAGGCAAAAGAAACTTGAAACATCCACGAGCATTCGGTGACCAAATAGCCTATCCATATCTCACAACTAACACATTTTTTTTCACCAAACCCTAGTTTGAATCACGAACTTTCACACATCAAAGTCGATACTGGACTAGGTTGAATAACTCATCTTATGCAACTTAGTCCACCAAAAGCCACCCTCATGGTAGAATTGATCTTCAAAACAACATACGGCATAACTTCATACAAACACTCTATTTGGGTAATAAAAAAGATAACCTAGACAGCTTTAGAATCTTTCAAGTATCAAATAATCAGAGAAATCAACGAGAAAATGATTATAATAACAATAATCTGAACTTTGAAATTACAATGTTATCAGAACATATGTTTAGAAACATTACAATATTAGCTTCTTCATGACATGGATTCTTTTATGTAGCAGGATTTGGTAGCACTTTTGGCTTTGGCTTGACTTCTACTTCATTCACGCTGCGGACAAATATGGCATCCGGCTCATGGCTGCAGAAACAACACAGGATATGAATACATTTATGTGTACGTGTTTGTGAGAGAAAAAGGGGGTGAAACATCATCTTCTTCTTACGGTTTATCTCCCTCTTCGTATGTGTAACTAGATGCAACAGCCAACAGTCTGCCGTCTCTGCTAAATGACAAAGCTGCAATACTCGTAGGGTACTTTGCGTACTTCGCAAACCAAGTTGTAGCACCACAATAGAGAAAGAAAGAAATAAAAGAAAAAAAGGGGGGAAAAAAGAAAAGAAAAACTCAGCATAAATTGTATATATCAAACAAGATGTAGGAGATTAAAACCCAATTCCGAGTACATTTTACCTGGTATAACCTCTTCTTATTGTTTCCATCCCATACATTAACATAACCATCACAACCTCCAGTAGCGAAAGTGCCATAGCTACATGCACAATTTTCAAATCAGAAATAGTAGAAAAGAGAGAATGATGATCCATCTTTGTTATAAGAAGAATAATTCTACAGTTGCCAATGATCTCAAATTCTCAATTGATGTGACCAAACCACTGAAAACCAAACACTTCTTCTCAAGAAAGATGATTTCTGAAACTTGATGATCCAACCACTTCAGATGGATTGTCCATAGCATGCCAATATGGATAATGCTTCAAAACTTTTAGTATAATAGAAACTGCATGACCAACTCCCAACATGAATACACTGGATAATGAATTTATTTATTCTTCTCGCCGGGTCATTTTCCTATATATGAATTCTTAGTACTCTTTATAGTGTTGTTTTCTAGCATTATTGCAACCCAGGAGTATCTCAACTTAAATCCGCTTGTTCCAGCATTTTTAAAGAGAGAAATGGGGTCCTATACGCTACCTGTTATACCACAAAGTTACAATCTAATGCACCTAGGAATTGTTACTTCTTTCATTGGCATGCCAGCTAAATTGGGATTCTTTGATAGGTCATATATAGAGATATAGGACCAAAAGATCAAACACTATGGGACAACTTACATAGGGTGAAATGCAATGGCATTCACAGGGTAGACAATATCCCTTCCTGCTTCTGATTTCCGATGACATTTAAATGCATACCTGCATAGAATCATGGGCAGGAGGAAATGGTTAACTTCAACAAGTAAACCAAAGATTAGAAGCAATTGTAAATGAACATAAATTGCAGCAGAAACGCATCTCTCCTTCACTATCATGTTATTTGTGTGATAAAAATATCATCAAAATAAATCAGTGTCAGAAGTTGATGGAAAAGATGTTGGTTAATTGTTCTTCATTAAGTAACAGTTCTGACGTGCAATTCCAACAATATTGGTAGATAACTAGAAGGTAAATGACAGCTTATTGGGTCATGAAACACTTTAGTTCAGCATAATCGTCTTTTAAAGGGATCAGTCAATCACAAGTCACTACATCAACACCTTTCTGGATGGCGCAAGTTAATACATACTTTTTTGATTGACCAGCTTCCGAGAGATCGAAAAACTCCATTGCAACCCTACCTTCCACAGAACTAAGAGCATAACCTGCAAATCATGTTGGCAATTAGAAAAGTAAAATACACTCTTAATCATTTGCTGGTTCAATTACAGAAATTTTCTTGTTGGAACGGAACTATTTTTTTTCCTCTATACAGTCCATGTCTCAGTCAAGAACTTTTACAATTGAAAAAAAAAAGAAAAAAGAAAAAAAAAATTCACTGAACAATGCAAGCAAAAGCTACAAGAAGTCTAGACCAGGCCAATTCCCTAAAATAGATACTAAGATGAGGAAGCAGCACCTGTCCCATTAGGATAACATCGGACACATCTTGTTTGATACTTCAAAGAAGATTCCCTTCGTTGTTCAGGTTGTGACATGTTTCTGAGATCATATACATTGACATGTCTTCCAGCAGTTGCAACCACCAGACGATTGCCAACAAGAGACAAAGAATAAACACGCTCAGGTTGAGCATATGTCCCAACAAGAGAACGTTCCTGACCACTTGCACCTCTTGGGTCCCAACACTTTAAGGTTTTGTCCCAACTACCAGTAATAACTTGGCCTAAAATGATGTAAAGCAGATTAAATAATAGAACTGAAAATATCCCAAAAAAATGTGCTATACTGCATCACACTGGGGCAGAGATAATTATATAGTGTCATGGTTTTTTACACAGAAGAATATTGATAGTTCCCACGCACGGAACCACAGAATTGTATCAGAAAATACACTTACATTCATACTGACTTCCAAGCAAAATTTGTTTCTTGCATGAAATGATAGTTCATTACAGAGTGACAAAATGCAACGTTTAACAGGTTGACAGCGGCAGAATTAAGATAGGAGATGTGTTAACCAAAATGTTATATTAACCAAAGCAAAAATCAGAATGTTCAAGATCTCCATACCACATATTAACATCCAAATACAAGAAGTTGATTGTGCCCAGGGAAAGAAATGGGAAACGTATTATCTAAGCACAAAATAATCAATTGGAAGGAGCCAAACGTTGGAACCAAGTGTATGACCTAATTAATAATGTGGAAAAGGGAAAAATGATAACACTTAAGGCCTCAGCAAAAAATATTTAACTATTTGAATGATCCCCTGCTAGCTCATCCCTTTATGTGGATAAATTACTTCTAAGTCACAACAACACACGGCAACATTGCGAAGAAAAATTATGTTGGCAATCATGTAATCTTCAACAAAATGCTGCAATTTGATAAAAAACCAGAAATGTAATGAAAACTTAGAAGTGTGGTTAGAGGTATAGCATGAACAAACAAAGGAAAACAAGTACTTCAGATGCCAGCCATATGTTACCATTGTCTTAATTGTCCTGAAATTTTCTATACCATCCACTATTTATTGAAATCAAGATTGCTCAATGAGGTTCACACATATCAATAAAAAGCCAATTGTTTTGGACCCGGAAACCTACCGGTTGCATACGAGTATTCAATGCAACGAACAGGGGCATCATGTCTCCCCAAAATATCCTCCCTATTGTAGTTGAACACGAGCCTGGAGCATCGAGATCCCATTTCCATAAGCATGAGAAAATGGAAAATGTAATCAATACATAACCAGTAATCAAATATAAGAAAACGTCACCCACAAAAATCAACGTAGGCAGAAGGCAATTAAGACAGGAAAACCATTCCAGAAAACAAATTGTGCACAAATCCTGTAAAGTGAACTTAATAAGCTAACCACGGTGATCCTTTTGAGCTAATAGCTGAGTACGGCATTTCCAACTTAACAGCTAACTACCATGATGTTGAATTAAATTTTAAACAGGTAAACTCTTCAGACAGATACTGGAAATCACCTTCTAACAGTGTGATCAGCACAAGCACTAAATCCCGAAGAATCGTCATGGAAGCAACAATCAAGCACCGGACCTCCGTGCATAAACTCTCCCCTCAGCGAATTAGCGCTCGCATCGTACAGCCGAACACTCTAGAAACAACAAGGACAAAAAGAA
>JACFYI010003825.1:2975506-2992930 GCA_014898755.1 Handroanthus guayacan
CGATTTTGCAAACAAATTTTTTTTTTTATTTTTTTTTTTATGGGTAAATTGGATAATATTATTACTCAAAAAGCAGCGTTACAAAAAAAGTTGAATTAGGCTCGTCCCCGTTACAAAAATTTGGAATGACAATAGGTTCAGATAATCCAAATCCGACTCTTAGCTCATCCCGAAGAAGATGGATTTTGAAACGATTAATGAGTTTCAAGATAGCTCTCAAATTTTAATTTTCAGACCTGAACTTGCCCTGAACCAGTCCATTTATAATAATATATTTACTTTTTTTTTATATAAATAAGTGATATAGTTTTATCTTTTTGACAAAAAGTATGTATATTACGTATACAATTTACATATAAAATATAAATATAATATTATTATAAACCGAAATGGTTGTATCACATCAATTAATAATTTATATATTCAAAAATATTTATAAAAAAATGGCATATATGTTCGCTATTTATAGTTTGTTTAAGACCTAAAAAATGCACATATAAATGTTAAATAATTAATTATTTATTAATATATTTATTTTGTCACATTTAGAGAGAATGTTTCCTTAAGAAAAATATTTTTTTTTTCATTTTCATATTTTTAAAATTATATGGTTGGTGGTGTCCGAGACAGGTCGGATCTCGGATCTTGCTAAAGTAACTATAAACTTATCTTGTTATCATCCCTAAATAAGGTTGTAAATGGTTCGATTTGGATCAAATCAATATTATCCGAATTTCAATCGAAATTTGATAAGCAATATAAATATCGGAGTCAATCCGATAACTTATAGGATTTATGCTATTTGAATCAATATTCGAGTTCGACGGATCTCTAAGATCCTGTAAAAATTCGACCTAATTAATTTTTTTCCTTTTTTCAATTGATTGGCATATAATATGTAATATGACCTTGTGACCTCGAATTCACTCCTGATCTAGAGTTAGGATACAGCAAAAAATCTCCTTCGACCAAGTTTTTAGTAATTTATTCAACCTTGGTTTAACCCATTTGTTTATTCTCATAGGCCATAGCCGTGAGCTATGAGTTTTTCTCCCCCTTTCTTCAATTCCAGCTTGTTTTCTTGTCAGATAAATTTGAACCGTTAATCATGCATCATGGTACGCGCCTACGCGGCATTAATGAATTTTAAGTTGGGAAAATTACAACCGCACGCACTGAAATTAGGTGAAATTACAACAATCACTCATAAAATTTTTCAAATTACAAAAACTACCCCTAAAATCCTAATAGCGTCATATGACTGACATAAGTTGGTGACGTCACCTTGCTATTCTAATTTAATTCCCTAATTGCCCTCAGGGGTAGTTTTTGTAATATACACAATTTTTGAAATACCAGAGATAGTAATTGTAATTTCACATAAATTCAGGGAATGTGATTGTAATTTAATCCTTTTTCTTAATTCCCACTAATTAGGGTAATTTAGACATGTCAAACACGGCCGTCACGTTTCACTAATGAAATAGGGTTTCAGATATAGTTTTTATAATTTAAAAATTTTTAGGGTTGGTTGTTTTAATTTCACATAATCTCAGGAGGTGTTTCTTTTAAGTTATTGGACACTTAAAACAACCAATTATTGACAATTTCTCTTAACAAATAGAAGAATCCAAACATAAGTACATTTACGAATATTTAATCCATTGAACTTTCCTAATGAATAGAAAATAAATTGAAATTCGGTAAAAAACCATATTTCTATCGAGACGTACATGTCAATCATTTGGTTAGTTTGGATCGTTTGATTATCAACACTTGAACCTTTATTTTAATATAAGGCTCATAATTAAAATATTGTAATGAATGATTATTAAATTCGCCTACCCTAAATTCATTTGTCAAACATCATTTCTTAATTTTTATTTGTTTATTAAAGCTTGTAATGCTAACCAAACAAGGAGGTGGGGTTGAAATAATAATTTGGAGACACATTAGTTATCGCGGGAAATATAATAATGGGGCTTGAAAGTTGTTAGAACTTGGCACTTGCTTTGTAATTTACATGAAATTGTCTAACTCTATGTTCAAATTTTAGATTTTAATACAAAATAATAATATATATATTTCTTATATTTCAAGTGATATAATTGGATATTTACATTTCATTTTTTTAGTCAAGTTTTCTTACCCCATTTTTTTTTTTTTTTCTCAATTGAAGCACAACATAAGCTAATCAAAAGTAGTCTAACTTATTTATGATATCACAAAAAAGGGATGTTCGAGCTGAGAATTGATCATTTTTTCAAGTTTGAATTAAGCTGTTCGAGGTCGACGAATTGGGAAAAATTGGTTTAAGTTCACTCAACTCAACTTGAATTGATTCATTTGGTTTGAATTTGTGTTTGCTCGGTATGTTTAATTTGGTAATTTATAGCATTTATACATATACATATATAAATATCTTCTTAAAATAAAAATGATTTTCAAATCCATGAGCAAGAATTATCTGGCTTGAACTTAAAGTCTTAAATCTTTGGAATTTGAGTGTGAATACTTTTCGAGCCTAGTTGTTAGGTTCGGACTCGGAGCTGGCTCACTTTAGTTTATTGGGCCAAAATACTCAATTTAGTGTCTCTATTATTGGACGAGACCAACCCATTTAAGAAGCTAAGATGGGCCTCATCTATATTGTCCTAACTATGCACAGAAGTACAACTTCTAAGTTGGCCACAGTACTCCTAACGTGGTACCTCCCACAGCGGATTCCTTCGTCACATGAACTCCCAGGAGCTAAAACCGATAGAGCCAAGGTCTAGGAAAGAAGGAAGGAAAAAGAAATTCGATCTACCCGTGCTTATTACTATGACTGCACTTTTCGATATTGAATAAATTTCTCACCAACTCACCTAAAATCCTATGAATTAAATTCTCGAATTCAAGAAATTGTTGATTTTTCAGTGGAAATCTCGATCTCGAATTTGGTGTTATACAGCTATTCTACCGAGCCAATTCAATGGTGGTCTGTAAATGCCGCAAGGTACGACGACATCTACGTGCACACCCATGTGAAATTTGTTGGATTTTATGTAATTGAGTTCCATTAGGACCTGCATTTTGATGATTTTAGATCAGATCGAACTAGGAATTGTTAAGATCTTTAGATTTCGATGTAGTTCCTTACCAGCGTGGATTTATCAGCACTATCTAATTTGTGATGAGTGGAATTACTTTGAATTAGGCTTTGTTTCATTATTGTTTTAGTGATAGGAAGTGGGTTCATTATTCCGTCTCATTTGCCTTGGAATTCATTTTTTTGATCGTTCGTAAGATTCTTAATCGGGTGGTCATATTGCATTGATTTGGTATGCGAACGTGATGGCTAATGAATTCCTTTGTAATTTGGGCTTTAGGCGACTAAGTTGTATTGCTTCGTCCACAAGGTGCCTGTTTGCGGGGAATGTATATGCTTCCCAGAGCACCAAATTTGTGTGGTATGGTCTTTATGCTTTATGCTTCAACTGCTTAGACCTGTTTGCCCATAAATTTTCAAAAGAGATATTAATGACTTTTTAGGTGCGTACATACTCCGAGTGGGTTATTGATGGAGAGTATGATTGGCCTCCTAAGTGCTGCCACTGTCAAGCTGTGCTAGAAGAGGGAACAGACCCTCAAACTACACGATTGGGTTGTTTGCGTATGTTTTTACTGCCTGTGCTCTACAAATTTCGCTTTTTTCTTCTTCAAGTTAATTTTTGAAATATCAATTCTATCTCATTCTGCTTCTAACTCATGATTTGGTTTTGCAGATGTTATACATACTAGTTGCTTAGTTTCACACATTAAAAGTTTTCCTCCACATACTGCTCCTGCTGGATACGTGTGTCCTACCTGTTCGACTTCGGTATGTTCTGCTCCTACCTTAGTCTGTCGTTTCCTGTTTCTTGGTCACTTTTTTCTGTTATTAATCTAAACCTCATCTTAAAACATAGTGCACTTCTTAAATTGGGTGGTACCTGGTTGTTCAAGGTTGTTAAGATGATTATGATACTGAATGTCTTATGCCTATTGGAGACTTACTATGAATCCTGCCATTCATTATGAGAGTTTTAAGCTTTGTACTTCTAGGAGATGGCATTTGCTTATGGATTTTAGTGACATAAGAGTATTGTTTTCTTGCTTAACTTTAATAATTCGGATTTAGTTGAATGTTTTCATGAACTTTATTAAGAAGTCTAGATGGAGGTTAGTCTTAGAAACACGAAAATAACTGGATTGGTGAGAGTCTTGGTAACCAAGCATTTTGATACATGGGTGGCATCTTATAGTAATGGAGGAATTTACGGATTGTTGGTAGCAAATTTTTTCTTTTTGCTGGAGTTGATTCAAAACTTTGACAATGATTTTCACCAGAGCATTTTAGCAGATTTCGCAGATTAAAAAGACAGCTATACTGTAATTTTGGGACAAATGTGACAAGTTTAGGGAAAAAGCAAGTAATTCATTATGTTGGAGTCTCCTAGGGTTGGTTTCAAGGAAATGTGCTTTGTTCCTTCTGTGGCATATACAGTTTTCCAGTTATCCCATCATCAAGAAGTCCTAAGGGGAGAACTGGACTGAAAGGCTTCTAATGTATGGGCCATTCTGCTTAAGGCTTTTCTATATATGTAATTTGATTGACCTGTCTTGATATTAAATATGAGATCTTCTACATAAAAAATTGCTTGGTTTGCAAAATAATTATTGCATCGTTTGAGCTGACCTTTCAAAGTGTGCTCTATGCTTGAGTGAGATCTATTCTTCTTTACAGCTGAATCAGTCAACTACTTGTACTTATCACAATTATAATTTAAGCAGATGAAGGCCGTAGCTTTTGCCCTATTATGTACTGGTTTTCTCAATTTTGAGTTCAGAAACTTGGTTGCATTATAGGACATCAACTGATATATAAGTCCATAAATTGAAAATATTGCAAACCTAATTACCGTGGACTGGAGTATTCAGCTTGGGATCCAAACCAGCTCTAGGATTAAATCTTTGCCTCTGAATACACTAATTTCTTAGCTCATTTTTCTGGATGTATGTTTTATTCATGATTTGCCCTTAACTTGTTGCAGATATGGCCTCCAAAGAATGTCAAGGATTCAGCATCGCTTCTTCATTCAAAGTTGAAAGAACCAATATTGCAGGTAATAACTTATTCTTAGCTGTAGCCTGTAAGTATATCTAAGAGCACCTTCTTTACACTATTTTGGCTGAAATTACTAAGGATGTATATGTACTTTGGAGATACATATTTACTCACCGCACCAATGATGATTCCGGCCTTTCACTGACTGGTTGCGGTTCACAAATTCTGGTCCATTTGTGACTATGTGCTTAACTTATTAAATTCAATTAGGAAGTATGATATATTAGATTCCTTAGGGATTTAGACAACAAAAGATTGGAAACTCATCAGTGTATTGGAGATCATTCTAACTAAGCGTTGAATGTGGAGAAAATTTGTTATTATGTATTTTTGTTGTTGAAAGTGTTGACTATATAAATCCAAAGGCTGTAACAGAAAATATGTTCGTTTGTCTCTCTTGGTCATGGATAGGTTCTAGATTTTTGTAAATGGAATTTTCATAACCCATATACGAGTTTCTGGTTGCTAGTTTTTTCATGGTTTTAGTTTACTCATGCTTATACATTTTGTCAAAATTAGATGGTCCTGCTGTATTTTGTATCAAAGATTTGCTTTCCATAACGTTGGTGAAGAAAAGGTATATTAGCTGATACTAAATTCTGCATGAAAGTTTCAGCAGATCTAGGTATATTCACTGAGAACCGCTGCTGTTCTGGCAACTTCATATTATGAGAAAATGTTCTCTGATGTTTACTATGGTGAGTTTGAAAGTCATTATATTAGTCATGTCCAGCAGTTGAAGAGTAGGGCACGCTTGGAATTGGAAGGTGGAAATGGAAGCCACTCCCAGATGGTGGAAAATAATGTGCTATGTTAGAGGGCAGTGGTGGATAAATGAAAAGGGATGGGAGGGACTGGACTTAATGTTGGATGGCGGTGGTAGAACAAACAAAAGGAAAGGAGAAAAATTGAAAATAGAAACCAGATGAAAGGAAAGATGAAAGAGATGACAAGGGAAAAATGGGGTCAGGGCAGTGGTGGAAGGGTGCAAGGATTAAGATAAGTAAACATTAAGTGTGAAAAGTTAATTTGCTTCTAGTTTGATAATATTACTTGCATGTCTATATTGTTGACTCCAATCTACAAATCATTAATACATGCTGTAAGGCGCTGCTATTATCATAGTGCTCAGTTTTTCCTTATTTTTCTCCACTCTCGCCCTGGCTCCCATATTATGCTACTTAGCAATAGGTTGCAATATTTTCTTTCACAGAGTCCCTGGCTTGAACAATACTGATTCAGTTTAAATCGTTGGCCTCTTTGTTATTTATATTGATGAATGTTTTTTTCTTTCTTCAAGTTGTTTATCCACTGAGTTTCTGTTCTCTCTCCTCAGCCTGCTTTTCTATCTTTTCTTTTGTGTTATCCAGCCTTGGGGTTTTTTTTTCTGGATGGGGGGCAGAGGGTTGGAGGTGGTGATGCTGCCATAGTGTTCCTACCGGGGAAATTACCGGGGATATTGAGGAAATTTCACCTTCTCATAAATTTTTCTGTCTCATCTTATTTTGCTGTTTTTGTAGACTGGTATGGAGAAGAACTTGTTTGGAAACCATCCAGTTTCATTTGCAACAGAGTCCAGAAGTCCTCCACCTGCATTTGCCTCAGAACCACTGGTGCATCCATCTGTTGGAAATGATGCAGCCTCTCTTGCTACAGGCTCTGCGAGACCTGCAAGCTTGGATATAGTGGAAGTTGATGGACCTAGCTCAGCAACGTCGTCTTTACCTAATCATGAGAACAATTTCATGAAAAGCACAAGTCCTGTTGGTGTGAGAAGACTTATCTTTTACTTTCCGTGGATTGAACGTTTGCTTCCATGTCATATGTAATTTATTTGCTTGTATTTCCTTAATGAGATCTCATCCTTTTATGTTGCCCAGCCTGGTGCAACCACACGTAAAAGTGCACTGCAAGTAGAAAGGCAAAACTCTGAGGTCTCTTATTATGCTGATGATGAAGATGGGAACAGGAAGAAGTACTCGCGGAGAGGTGAGTGAGATTCATAGTTCCTTCCATATGAGTTTAAGAAGTTAACTTTCTGGAGATGGCAAATCCTTATCTATTTTCACTCTACTAAACTGGAAGTACTCAAAAAGCGGCATGCATTTTTTCCATGATAGTTCTGGTACAAGTTTTCTTGCCCGCAAAGCATGTTGAATTAATTATGATTCCTAGTTGTCCCAATTCAATGCCTGCAAATGGTGCAGTCTTGCTTATAGATCCTTTAATCAATACTTTAAAAGTCTCAGTTTTCTTACATATTCGCCTTTTGACCAATGTCTGTGCTCTAACTGTAGCCTTCATACAACCAATTTCTATGTTTGGATTTCTTTATATGTATCATATACATATATATATATTTATTTATTCTTACATGAGAAGGATTGTCAAATTTTTATTATAGGTGCTACTTCATGATCTTTGTATCTGAAATAGCTTTACCAGACTTAATGAATTTGCAATTGCAGGTACATTTCGTCATAAATTCCTTAGATCACTGCTGCCTTTCTGGTCAAGTGCGTTGCCAACTCTACCAGTGACTGCACCACCAAGAAAAGATTCATCACATGCTGATGATCCCTCAGAAGGTCGTGTAAGACATCACAAGTCTTCAAGAATGGATCCGAGGAAACTCCTCTTACTTATTGCTATCATGTAAGAGACTTATTTTTCTTCAAATCATGATGCCTGACAGACTTAAAATTTGAATTGATGCTATCAAAACCGAGTTGGTTACAGATAGCTGATTTTGTTGGTGCCTGTGTGTTGAACGGGAAAAGGGTTGTCAACTCCAAGTTGATGATCTTTTGATTGGATTCTTTTATTATTTTATTTAATTACAAGCGTTAATTTACTTAGTTATATTATTTTCTTTCTGTACAGGGCCTGCATGGCAACAATGATAATTCTGTATTACAGAATTTCAGCACGTGGTCTAGGTGAAGATTTGCCCGATGATGAGCTGCAGTGATCGACCTTGACAAATTCTTTTCACGGAGATAGTGGAATGTCGTAATCTATTCTTCTGTCTGCTTGCTTGTTACTCTGCATGTTTTTGATGTCAAGATCTTCGTCGTGCGTGAATTCTGGATGTTTCTTCTGGATAACACAAGGTCTAATGATACCTTTTTGGTTGTGGAAGATATTCTAGGCCTAGCAGCATGTTGACATGTTTTATGTTTATAAGATTCTTTCCTCCTTTTTTCCCCCTTTCCTTTGCTCTTGCCTCCATATGGACTTCATCTGGAGTTTATCCACTTTTGAAGGCGGTACTTCTGTTCCTATTTGGCTGTACTTTTTAGTTTTCCTCATTTTCAGTAACCTTAAACAGAGATCTTGTGGCCAGAATGTTTCACTGTCATTTAAAATTCTTATTTGTACTGCTTTTTCTCCCTCTCCTCTTCTAAAAGTTCTGAGTAAAGGGCAGGTTAGAAATTGGGTCTGATGTCTCATTTATTTCTCGTCATAGATAAATGCCAGTGTAGTGATTTTCTTTTCCTTTCTTTTTTCTTTTTTGGAATGCCGATGAGGCCTTTGTCCAAACAGCAAGGTGAAGGTCTCATGATTTTAGAGATCAAGAGTTCGATTTTCATTAGTTTGCGGGTCTGTTTCTACGTCATATGGTAGGTTGTTGAATATCTTTTTTATTGTATAGAGGATTTTTGTTCCTATTATTTTTATCCTTGATTGTTATTGATATATTATGTGAATGTTATAATAACTTCTCTTTAGAAAATATTCTCTAACCAAATCATAACATTTCAAAGAAAAAAGTTTAAAAAAAAAAAAAAAAGAAGGAAAAAAAAAATTGGAATAAATATTTGAATGTATATTATGTACACTTGACATCTATTTATGAAGTGTAATATCAATTGTAATAGAAGATCTGAAGTGATTGTGTCATGACGATACTGGCGAGTGTAATATCAATTGTAATAGAAGATCTGAAGTGATTGTGTCATGACGATACTGGCGAGTAGCAATTAATGGGTTGTGAGTTTTGTCATTGGTAGTAATAGTGGACAAAGAAGTGTCTTAGTTTTGTATAAGTTGTAGTTATCAGTATACAAAAAGCATCTTAGGACATGATGGGAAAACACATCAAAATAAATTTCTCGCTTTATAAAAGAGTAAGTGCTCAATTTCACTGCTTCATTAAACAGTAAGAATGTAAGATGTAACTTTAACTGTTTATGAGGGATGAAGCTAAATTTACTATATTCAAATTAAATATGGAATCATAAATTAGTTGTCATGAAGTCATTTTTATAAGGCAGTGTTTACGATTGTAAAAATATAATCATCTATTTTTGCTAAAAGTTGGATAAAATAAATTATAATCAAAAGTATTTGGTATTTGAAAATCATTGGATAATTCACTGTAAGCTACTAAAATGTTGTGGTGTTTGGAATCATAATCATATACTTTTATTAAAAATAGCTTATAACACCTCATAAGCAACTCCAGAACTGTTTGTGAAAATATAGATTACTGTTGATTAATTTTAGATGACTTATAATAGAAGCAGAGTTTTCATGCACTCTAAAATAGTTTTCAACAACTCACAATCAGAAAAGTGATTTTCACAATTGGTTGCAAACACCATTTAAGTGGGCCTAGCTAAGATTGCAGTATTGGATCAAAATAGAAATGCCCGAGATTAACCGTCTATACAGAAGCCCAATAATGGCCCGACATATCGTCATGAGCAATTCTTAGCCCACAGCAGTTTTTTATTTTTTTGTTCCTCTCAAAAGCCTGTTATTGATCCCATGTGAATTTTCAGAATTTATATTTAATACATGTAAATATTATCTTCAATTTTGGTAATTTAAAAAAAAAAAAGTTGAAAAACAGAAGTCTCCCAACACTCGAGAATCTGACATTTGTACCCTTCAAATTGGCATTGGTATTGACAGATGAATCGGTTTTTCATTTAATTATTTTAGTGTTTCACATTTTGAATGTCGACATCCTATAAATTAGTAACAAAAGGAGATGGGAAAAAAAAAAAAGAAAAAAGAAAAAAAGAGCACCAATGTATTGTTTTCATTCTGCTCACGTAAGTCCATTTCGTCATGTCCCAACAGTGGGATAGCATATTGATATGTAGCTAAATTAGACAAAGTGAAAGAATAGAACAAACAAGGTTTCATTATCTTTCTAATTATAATTTTGCCCAAAATAAGTCAGTAGATGCTCAAATCAAGGTAGCTTAGTTCTATTTTTGGACTAATTAACTATCAGAGTCCACATATTTTTTATCAGTTCAAGTTTAATCCTACTCCAATCAAATCTCCTAATGATAATCATTCAATAAAAGTATGTGAAAATATTGCGAGGCTACCAGTGCATCGCCTATAAGTCCCTAGTATATGAATACTATGAATGCTCCCAATAGGCCAGGTTTGAACAACCTTGCTCACCTTCACTTTTTAACTTATTTTACTAGTTTTAAACATTTTATCTGATCTTTACTGAATTAAATATTGAAGAGTTTTCTATATCTCATTGACCCCAACAAGTTTTATCTGACCACTACTAGTTCAGACATTGGAGGGTTTTCATTCTGGCTATCCCTTATCAATCCCAACCACCTTATATGTAATCAGAATGAACGAATCATCCACGGATCTTGCGAGGACTCCTCCAATTAGACATAAACCAAATAAACTATTCTAGTTAACAGCACATAATGACAAGTAAGACTAACTTATATAACCTCAAATCAATTCCAAATATATATTTTAAGAAGAGACGTAGATATATGAATATAATTAATTTCATTGCAGTACTAAAATATGATATTATTCACTGGTGACAACCTTAATATTATATTGTAAGAATCGTAGAAATTAATTTTTTAATGATACCATATATTTGAAAGGTAACTTAACCATTAATAATATATCACATAATTATAACAAATATAACTTTATTAGTACGTTGCATTATGCTTTCATTTTTAATACTCAAACCTACTAGAGATTTATACTGTAAGTAATTACGAACTGACAAGACAACAGAGTCATATGTAACGTGACGTTTAGAGTTAATAATTGTCCATAATCCAATGATTAATTTATTAAAAGTCACTATTTTAGATACTTTTTTCTCAACAAGCACAAGAACATCATATTTTATATATAAGATCGTGGAATAATATAATTAAGGGGAAGTCCTGCAAAGGGTTTGATGATGATGTATAAATTGTAATGATATTTTTTTGGTTCCCAGGAGCAAAATGTGCCTAGTTTCTAGGTTAATTAAGAATGTCGTACCAACTTAATTCAAGTTAGGTAAAGAAGCATCTTACAAATTATGTGGATTCCACTAGATAAAGGTACTTTTTTTTTTTTTAATTCATCCAAAAAAAAGGTAATTTTTTTTTTCTTTTCTTTTCTTTTTTTTTTTTTAATTGAAAGGAAAAATGAAGGAAAAATTGAACTAATCAAAAGTGTTTTTTAATTAAAAATTCCCTTTATTTTTACACGGGGATTGAAAAAGATTAACCTCATAAGAATTCTTTTATACTTTTCAAAAAAACTGCAAAGTTACAAAAATATTAGACGCGGGTACTATTCAAGTGAAAATGTGTTATAATGGATAAATTAAATTTGAGATAGAATAAATGGATTATAATGTGCATCAAGACTTTGATTCTTTTTACGTATGACAAGATTTAATATCAGTGCAATATTATTTTTAATTTTAATCATTAATTTCTAAAAAGTAGTACAAATGATCTTATCCTCTTTAATATTTTGTGCGTACGCTCAATGTTTATTTTTATATATCTTCTTCCCAATCATTGAAACAATTCTTATAATTACAACTTGGATTTAGAAATACAAACAATTTGTTCTCCCTTTATCTTATTCTCAATTTGAATTGAAATACTTCAACCTAATCTTTAGAACATTCCTTTCTTGCCGATGAGCTCATGTTTTAATGGCAAAATAGAGTGGAGGGCTCTTAAACAAGAGGGTATCAGTTCGATTCCCACCAAAAGTATATATCTGGAAAATATCATGTCAAGAAATATTTATAAAGTATGTAGGATGACCTATCACTGATTACACTCAGTAACTTAATTCGTAACATCCAATCCAACGAACATAATATCAACCCAGGTCAGAAATGAGCACAAAATTTAGGAGACGTGCCATTGGAATCACAACGTTCCAGCCTTTATTAAAAGTATTTTGATAATACCACGATGACATGATTCTAACTATATTTTGACAACTATTATTCAATATCATTATGAAATGAAGCATTAATATAATTTAGAAGGGTAAGATACTATAGATCTAATATATTAGTTTATAGAATCTCAGTGTAACAACTTTCATTTAATACCTAAACATGTACATTTTATATCCTAATATATCTCAATTTTATTCTTCTTGGATTTTTTAGTTAACAAACGAATATAAAAACAATTAATCCTATAAATTAGTTAAATTGGTTACCATGTCTCATGCTTTGAAGCAACACAAAAATCATATTATAGTACAAAGATTCATGATCAAAAGGTGGCATTTTCTGACCCCCTTAATTTCTAAGAAGTTGCCAAGGTAATTTACAGCTCATAAAACATTGAAAATGATTAATTAATTAATTAATTTTTTTTTTTGTTTCTTTGATTTTGACCTTAAATTGTAACTTCAATTATTTTTGAGTTAAATCTAGTAGAATCAAGTTCTTGAGAAATCTCTATGTAGATTTTTAAGGATCCTAGCTTGATTTTAAGTGTCATCATTATCAATTGCAAATCTTAAATTCACACATACCAAGATTTTTATAATTATTTGATCTTGCTAGAAGAACTCCACCTAATATGTTATTTAGGCATGCAAGAAAATTACATTTTTTGTCCCATATAAAAGAATCAATAGATTTAGTTTATTGCTTAATAAAATTCTAAATCTAGCGCTTGAGCCAAAAATGTTATGTCTCAACATTGGAGTAAAGTTAATATCTTATCTTTTTGAACCAAAAGTGTGATTTAGCTAATGTTAAAGATTAATCAAATACAAACAATTTCTTTATTCATTACATGAAGATTTCACTTCCATATTGTGGTTGGAAATGACCATGTAACTATCACATACTTTTTTCTTAGAAATAAAACACAAAATGCAATTTCATTTTAAATGAGGTAAATTCTTTAGAACATCTTGTAGTCTATTTAATAATTAATGAGATGCCCTAATAAATTAGCAAATGTTTTAGGATTTTATGAGTGTTAAGTATTTATAAGCTTATTTAAAAAGAAAAATGTAGGGAAATAAATCTTAAACTCTAAACTTTTAATTTCTTTTAATTTTATCTACATTAATTACAAAATTATCAACACTAATATCTTATATATCCTCTGTTTATTTTGGATGGTGAAAAACTCGGCCCTAACAGCCAAACCCGGTGCTATGGTGGATTACGGGGGGTTCGTGTTAACCTCCCATGAGTTACATTAACTACATTTTTGTCCGTTACAAAATTGAAAATCAAAAGTACATAGTAATTGTAATAAGAGTATTGGAATAAAAAAGAAAAAAGGAAGGTATTCTTGTCTATAAAATTTTGGAAGATAGCTTAAAATAAATTAAGATAATTGAGTCTTTTATAGTTAAAGGATGCAAGGCATGAAGTGTTAGAAGTAAATTTATCTCTTTCCTAAACAAAAGTATTCATATGTACAATGTTAAATCTCTGAAGTCAAGATCGAGGATAATGTAATATAAATTATGCATTAATTGGCAATGCTTGGTAATTGCTAGAGAATGACTCCTTGCAACATGTTCGCGAATACTAAAACGAAACAAAATGTGAGCTCTTCTATGCCTCCAAAATGTTGTCGTTGATGATGAACTAGAATACTAATAAATGACATGGTGTACAATTCATATGGGAACATGTGACACAATTTGTGACCTCTTGACATGTTTGATCTATGTATTGTGTTTGCGAATCGCACTTCCAAGTTGAGTTCAGGTCTGGATGCCGATCTAAATAAAAAGATGCAGATCCTAATACAATGGGGTCATTTAAGCCATTTTCAAATATATTTTGGATATTTAAGACGTTTCTCAGACTTAACCCATGTCATATAAATTAAGTTTTTATTTTTCTAGAATTTCCTTATAATAATGTGTATACGGTTGCTAGAGATATATTATATTTTAGGGTAGATAGAAGAAATAATGCATCTGATTCGAATGCCAAACCCAAACGTGCAGGCCAGTGTAGAATATTCTCAAGCAACCTTGCAATCTGACTTTCATAGGTTACATATCATCTTCTTCTTCTTCTTCTTTTTTTGATGAATTTCATAGGTTACATATCTTATAACCATTATTTATGATGTTACCTAAAAATCTAAGATTTCATTCTTGTCCTTTTTTAGATTTTTTTGTGTCCCATATCTTAATTAGGAATGCATTATGCATGTTTTTTTATGTCTTAATTTATTCAAGATCGTGCATTTGTCTGATACACATTTGACTATAGGGATTTTATAATGTAATTATATGTACGTACACTTATTGCTAATTAGAAAAACACTTGTCCAAAATTCTATATATCTTTACAATTTCTTCATTTATTTATTATGACGAAAAACCTACAACCATTATTAAAAAAGGGGGCTTTGAGTAAATACCAAATCCATGTAATAGCCTGCAAATTATATGAATCAGACAAATCTTACTGGACACACCCTGTGCGACAACAAGCTCATATTTCATGAAGGTTTGAACCTGGTGGTCCGTGGAGAATTTTATCCCACTAATCAACTTGGCCAACTCCGCTGATACCATATGTGTTTTATGTTAACAATATTTAATGTTGGCAAACAAATCAAGTCGACTCATGAGTTAATTTTATCTTGAATTGATTTCGGATCGTCTATATTTAAACTCAAAGCTTTTTATGATTTTAATTTATTTTTTGTTATCAATATTTTTATTATATCACTAAAAACAAGTATATACAATAAAATAATTATATTATATGATAATATCCACAAGTAGAATTGCCTTCTAGGTTGAAAAGCTTCTCAGTGTATGCTAATTGTCAATTTGCATGTATCAAGTTCACAAAAGTCATTAATAACAACAACAACAACAACAATAATATGTGATGGCCCAAAAGCCCACTTATGAGTCAAATAATGTAGAATGACAAATTTATCCTTATTAACAAAAGATAACCCTCAAACACTTCATGTTCGCTTCTTTCTAAGCAAGTCAATTCGAAGCTCAGCTCCACCCAGATGATCTCAATCGTAAGATGAGTCGAAGTTGAGAAATTAAATAATATTATTTCAGTCTCATACTATAAATTAACTCCCAACTAAACTAGACAATAGTGCACATTTGATATATTTCACAGTTAGAATCATTTGTTTCAAAATGATATTTCATATTACATTTCATATTATATATAAATACACATCACGTGTATTTAGTATTTTTTTTTTTCATGAAAATATAGGATCGCATATGCATATTATGTATTCATGCAATAAAATACAAAATGAAATATAAATTGAAATAGAGGATTCATATTTAAGATTTCAGCCATAAATATTACAATTTGATTTATATTTATTCAACACAACCTTTCTCTTTAAGCTATGAATTTAATCGTCGAGTCTTTTAATTTCATGTCAAGACCTGTTTACCAATTGTGCTTCCGCCGGACAAGTCCCCATCATAATGTACTAGCATTACTACTCTATATTTTGTTATCAACATTATTTTTCTCCAATGGCCACCATCATGATTCCAACAACACAACCAAAGGACAAAGCCAATTATCAAAATTCAAACATATCAAATTACTTAAAAACTAAACCCATAATGTGAAGGAATATTGGACCAACCAATAAATTTACATTCTCCTCTCCAAATTGTATAAAAAGAAGGTATCCGCGTGTTAGTGGCTCGACGCGTATTTGAAACGCGAACATCGCCGGGATCTTGGGGGGCAACATATCCACAAATTGACCCACCCTACACATTCTCTAAGGTATCTATCTCTGTATATTCACATTCTTGAAAGGCCCTCGAGCTTGGGGAAAAGGATCTTCATTCTGCTTCCTTTCTTTTTTTTTTTTTCAAAATAATTTAAATAATTATTATTTTCCCTAATCGAAGGCCGTGTTTCTTGAAATAATATGTTTGTCTGTATTTGTTGAGTTTAATGAAGACAGATAGGTTCCACATTCTAAGTATATAAAAATGTGGGGATGTAAAAGTATATTGTGAGCAATTCGGATAATGGAGGTAATTTATTTCATGGATAATAGTTTGGAATTGCTTGATCTTAGAGGAGATAATTTGTAATTTCGAGGGGCGGAACAAGTTATTATTCATTGATAATATGATTAACTTGTGTCTTATGGACTTGGAGGGCTAAACTTATCCAAAAACATCATCTAAAAATCCCAATATATTATAAGATGTTTTAGGAAATGATGAGATGTTATATCTTATTTTAAAAGTGTTAACGAAGCAAATTTGTAATTGATATGGTTGAAATTAAAGGGACATGTTAAGATTTAAAAAGAGAGATAATACATTTTGTCATCCAAATCATGCCAATTTCTACACTTCGTTGACCAAACATTTTTCTTTTTGATTCAATGACTATTCAAACTTCCAAAAAGTTGTACTTTACCATATCAACTAATTTTCAGTGCAATATATGCACATTCCTCCTAGTTTGGAGGTGGATTATAACTTAAAAGGTACTCAATTTATTTGAAAGCCCAAAATATCTTTTAAAGTGTAATCGGCATTCGAATCCAAATGAAATATTTGCAAATATTCCCTTGGAAATGAGTTGATATGGTAAAGTGTAATTTTTTGGGAAGTTTGTATAACTGATTGAATCGAAAGAAAAAATTGATGAGTGAAGTATAAAAATAGTCATAGTTCGAATGATAAAAGTATAATTATCCCTTAAAAATAAGGAGAAGCTCTTTACTTTTTTCTAAAAATGTAATATTCTTTTAAGAGCTTATAATCTCTTTCTTTCTTCTTTTGAAACATCTTATAAGATATTATGAAGAGCTTATAAGCTCATCCAAACACCCTTTAATGTTTTAGGTAGTGATTATTACCGCCACCTTATAAAATTTTGAAAATCCAACTATCATATATAAATTATGAAAAAGTTACAATTTTGCTCATCCCTCGACTCATGAAATTGCCATTCCTTTAATTGGAAAATATAAACTTTGTTATCAAAATATTTTAATTTGCCC
>JACFYI010003825.1:3007696-3031084 GCA_014898755.1 Handroanthus guayacan
TAATATGACCAAAAACAACAAAATGTGCCCCGAAGCTAGGAAAGTTGCTTGAAAACGAAATTTCACAACCATCAAAATAAAATAAGGCCTATAAATCAAAAACTGGCAGAGTGCTAATTAAAACACCTAGGAGAGGATATCTAACTAAAATTATCTGAATTAAGCAAAAATGTGTCTTTAGAAATCAAGTACATTACCTAAAACGTTGTTGAACTCAAATTTTAAAAATAAAAATAACAACAACAACAACAACAACTACAACTACCACTTCATATTCAAAGTCAAACCAAGAACTTGACTAAGATAATAAAAAGGGGGTATTTACAGGCGAAGCTTAATCTCTATTAAAACCCAAAAATAAAAAATAAAATAAAACGAGTTCTCTCAAAGAAGAAAAGGAAAAAGACATGTACCTCCACGATCAACAAGAACAAAGTTAGGCAAAGCTCCAGGCTTAGCCTTGAAAGAAATCCCAAAATCATCGAAACTTTTGCAGCCTTTCTTATTATCCTTCGGATAAACCACAGTTCCAGCCATACTTCCTCCATACTTTGGAATTCCGAAGTTCCCTATGGCACTATCATGAGTTCCCCTTATGCTCTCCGGCGATACTACCCTCAAGTTGTTCTTCTCCACCACAAACCTCCCCACAACTAATTCTGCAAAAATTAGCAGCAAAAGCCCCAGCAAGATTGCACTTCTTGATCTTTTAACGCACCCCATTTGATTCGATTTCCAGAAGAAGCAAAAGAAATTAACCCAGATTTGTGCCTGGATTTTGTGGGATTTTTGCTAGCTTTTCTAGAGTAGCTGCAAATGCTAACTAAAACACTGTCTGTGTGCGTGCTTGTGCGTACCTGTTGGTAGGTGAAAAGATAGGAAATCTGAATGAAGGGAGTAAAATTATTGCAATTTTGGGAATACTATAATGGGATTTGTCTGCTTCTGTGCTGAAAAGTGTGGTTTGGAGAATCAAAGCCGTATTCACTGACACATATTAAGAACCTGTGAATGAATAAGATGTATTTGTTTACATAATATAAAAAACGTGGATAACCTAATGGTATTTTTTTTATTTAGAAGATAAGATGAATAGGACATATTAGATTAAAAATAAAAATACTGACTATTCATTTCAACATGAGACACGGTCTTGTAAAGTCTTCCTGCATTGACCCATAGATTACTAAATTGTAATAAAATAATTTATATAGTGGTTATAGCATTTAAACAGTAAATCAATAGCTATCAATCTTTGGAAAAAGTAACACCGTTCAAATCCTACCGATAGTATGTGAATGTTTGTCTACCGTATAGTAATTATTTATCAACCGAATGGTAGTTTAAATTATTTGAATTGTGTTTAATTCATATATTTGATTTTTAAAATGTATTCATGTTATGAATTGATATATGATTAAATGTAATCGCTTCTCTAAAAAAAAGGAAATCAATATATTAACAATAATTAAAAATCAATACATAACAAAAAAAATCCTTGATAACTTTTTAATAACTTACAATACAGTAAAAAATATCCTAGACATGCAATAGAACCGAGTTGATAATTTCTAGAATTATGATACATTCATCTTATCACTTGAAAAAACACCTTGTCGACGACTACTTTTCTATATGGTGGATGAGATTTGTGATAACGTTGTGGCATTAAATATAATGAAAGAATTCAAGCACATACGTTTAATTATTTTCAACATAGCATTAATTATGTACCCGGTGAACCTTTGATTCCTTTTGGATGGTGGTGTTGAAGAAAAATATCTTGTACTTTAGAAGGTGAAAAAAACATGGGAAATATTGTTTTAGCATTCTTGCTGTAGTAGTAATCCAAGAAAATGAGATTTCAAAGTGACATGACCCCCTTTTGTTTGTTTGTTACCACGTAGCCTATGTGGTCCACCCAATTCTCCTCATTATTATATGAAATAAATGCATCAACTCTCAGAAACATTTAAGGCAAACATAAGTTATAAATATTTGTAGTTGTGGTATATTCAACGTTTTGAAAAGCGGATCGAATTGGCCGGTTCAACCCATGACCGGCGCTTGGTCCGATTCGAGTGATACATGAAAACCGATGCTTAATTGAACCGAACAAAACAGGTAAAAATTGGTCAATAACCAGTTATATAAAAAAGAGAGAGAGAGAGAAAAGATGCAAGTGAAGATCAAGGATTCTTCATCTTCCATCCCAACTGACAGGGAAGATATGCTACTGCAACAGTCATGTTGGGGCAAAAATGGATTTGATAGTAGGCCAAACTGTTCTTATCTTGCTTGCGTGTATAGATTGCAAGGGTTGAAGATAAAAGCCTTTTTTATTTTTTTAAGAGAGAGAGAGAGAGAGAGGAAATGGCAGATTAAAACCAAGGCAAAGGAGATGAACTTATGAAAAGCAGGCCCCAAAAATGGCGTATGAAAACCAAAGTGGAGATGGAATGATGAATAGAAAGCAAAAGTGGAGGAAAAACTTGCCATTTATCTTTCTTCTTTAATCCTTTTTTCTCTTCCAAAAAGTTTTATTAATGAACTTTGAAAAATTGAATAGTGACTTCTCCTAATCCAACCCATTAATTTAATTTTTATTGAAATTATTATTAGTCTTACTTTTTTTACCTTCTTATTTAATGTACAAATTGAAATGATAATTTCATAAGTTGGTTTGGTCTTTGTGATTTATTGATTTTGTGATGGCACTTGAGAGATGTGAAATTGTATAATGATATTCTTTTAAAAGAACTACACACAAAAATGACTTAAAATTAGGGAAGAATGTTATGTTATTCTTACTACATAAGTAATTTTTTTCGATATTTTGCTAATATTTATAATATTATGTATAATTAGCTATAATTATTACATCATTTTGACGTCATACCGGTCAAATCGGCAGTCGAATTGGTTGAACCGGTCGAACTAGTAACCAATAAGGCCACCGGTTCTTTGTTCGATCTGCTTTTGAAAATATTGGGTATATTTGCTAAATTTTCTATTAACAAAAATTAAAAATATTTATTTCTGTTAAATAATAGTATTTTTTTTAAGCTATTGAAGCATGTTTGTTTGAGTTTATTATGCAGAATATGGTAGAAAAGTAAAACTGAAAACAAAAAATAGAAAGGAAAATAATAATTGGAGAAGAAGAAAACAACAAATTATAAAAGGTAGGTTTCTTTTAAAGGAAAAATAACTATTGTCTCATTATCTTTTAAAATAGAATTAATTTTGTTTAACTTGTTAAAAAATATTCTAAAAATATCTGTTTAAAAGTCTCATACTTTTAATGTGATATAGAAGATATATCCATGGAAAGGGAGAGAGCGAGAGAACACTACACTAGAAAAAGGTGTTGGACTAAGCTTATTCAAAACAACTTACCAATTCTTGTATATTATAAAATATTTCATTGCTTGAACTTGAAATACTGATTATCTTACATTATTGAACATTCTTCTGAAATTTATTTTATATTTATTATTCATATTTTAGTATACATATTTATATTATATTATGAAAGTTTGAGTTTGTTCATTATAAATCTCGAGCTCGTCATTAAACGGTATCCTACTCACAACTCATTTCACTCTCCTACGTTAGATGATCATGTTCTATAAATAAGTTTGAAGTATTTAAATAAAATAAGATATTATATTTTATAAGATACTCAAAGAGTTTGTAAGGTTAACCAAACGCCCTCTCAGAAGGTACATGAACAAGCTTATATATAAGAACTTATAAGAAGTTATAAAATATTTTATAAACTTTTTAGAAAAAGAAATTATAAGCTCCCAAATCAATATGTTAATGTAATATAATAATCTTATAAGCTTTTTGAGGAAAAAAAATTACTGACTTATGTTTTTAATATCTTAACACATTTTCATAATTTTAACCATATTTATTAATTACAATTACTAATATCTAATAAGATTGAATATCTTTCTTTTATCCAAATGCTATTAAATACCCTCTTCCTAAAAACATCAAATCTTGTGTTCAAGTTGATTGTATTACATTTCTCATAGCTAATAGACTCTATTTACATCACACATTCTACTAACCCCACGAACACAATAAACATAAAGAATGAAAACACATTTCCCTCCAAGAAAATCATGAGCACAACTTGTACAAATTAAACAATCTCCATCTATACATAATCCTCTTGCATCCTTAACTAATATCTACACAAACCTCTGCAGTTCATTCTGATTACTCGAAAATCACATAGACGCATTCAAACGATCAAAAGCCATTGTTGTCCTCTCAACGTGCCTCAACAAAATCCCGTATATCTTATTCCTCACCCTCCCGTAAGCTTCAGCTTCCGATTCGTCCAAGTTATCGCAACCAACTTGTCCCTCTAGACAATTTCTGTCTTTGTTCACCATTACATCTAACCAATCACTCACCATTTTGACCTTATACATCATACCGGCCATCTCACCATCCGACTCCATTGATGAGGTCTTTCGATCAACTTCATCAAGATATTTCTCAACGTAACTCAAAAACAGTTTTCTACATTCATCCTGCAGATCTGTAGCCAAGTCGAACGCTGCAGATAGAGTACTTCCCCTAGTCCATTCGGGCTGGTCTTCTTTATCTGAAGCCAATATAAGAGGAATATCTGCGTTGCTCCTGGTTCTTTTAACGATACATGTGCCTTTAGGTTTACTACTACGGCTCGACTGAGTTGTTTTCTTCACAGTGTTTGTGGGGTCCACTGGATTAGTTGAAAGATTGAGTGGAGATGCACATGGTGAAAGATCAAGAGCCACAGCGGATCTTATCCATGTCATTGCGTTTTTCTTTCTTTCAAGTGCTATAGCAAGTGTTTCTTTGACAGAGTTAGTGATGCAGGGTTCTGTTTCTTGGTTTCTAAATGGACTTATGCTTGTCAAGGACTGCATTATCAGTCTCGTACGAGCTAAATCAGCTTGAAGATCGAAAAAGTTGTCGACATATGGCTGAAGATCGTCCCCTTCTGCCAAAGGGAACTGTGACGATGTACTGCAGAAAGGATGGACAGAAACTTTGAGCCTAACGTGCTTAAGAATTGATACATATGTGTAATATCAATGATGGTGTGAGAGTTAAAAATAATGAATAATTACCTCAACTACCCTTGAGGTTTGCCTATTTGCAAAAGCAACTCATGTTTTTTCTGAAATTACAATAACACCAATAACAAAGGGGTTCCACACTTCCACTTGTATTATTTCGATCAATATATAAGATTTTTAAGGGGTCTACTTATGGTGTTACAAAGTTGAACTAACATCAAGGGGCTTTATTGTAATTTTCCAAACTACAGAGGGTGTTTCTGTAATTATGCCAAACTTCAAGGAGTATTAAAGTAATGATCCCTAAAATAAAGTCATCATCGAGATTTATAGCACAAAAGCCAGAGCATGAAGAGAAGAGAGTTGTACATTATAATCATACTTCCACGGTCAACTACTACAACTCTTGGTCACAACAATTTCCTTTGCAACTTGTCATAATTTCATGAATCCAAAATCCATTTTCCGATGTTCCCATCAAACAGATCATAGTATGAAACAGCAATTGCCAAAAAAGTTTAAACACGAAATCCACATACATTTAGTTCATTTTCGACCAGAAAAAAAAAATGACTCAACTATTCATAAGCACGCGGTTCCTCACCTCAAGGAGTTGAGCAATCTCTCTGAAGCACAAGCCTCTTGCAGAGCATCAGCAGCAGCAAGCAGAGCAATGTCCCTCTGCCTAACAACCTCCTGCAGTTGACAATAAAAATCTTCGTTTATCTTTTTCTATGAACAGTACGTCTAACACTAACATGACATTATTTTATGCAATAAGATTCTTCATCTGACATGACATTGTTTTATGCAATAAGATTCTTCATGGTATTTTGTTTCTAAATGCATGAATTTTTATTCCATGAAGGCGTACTGTTTCTTTCTTCAATAAAGCTGGAAAATTCTGATGATACCTTGCCAAACTTCACTAAATTTGATGGAAGGGAGTTCCATAATATTCCAGTTTCTGCCCCTTTTCTATCGTACACTAAACTGCATAACGAGTTCGGCATCTGCATGTTATTGACAACCTTTGTTGGCTCAGGCGCTCGGCTTTTGTTCGAACTCTTGATTATTCTCTTCGCCGAGGCAGCAACTCTTCTTCTTGATGTCGAACCTGAGTTGTCATCCGAACTGTCATACCTCACCGAATGAACAGGCGAAACCTACCGATACCAAGAAGACAAGAATGAATTTCACCGAAGTAACTTAGTTTCGCAAACGAAAACGCAGCTAAAACACATAACCAAATCACAAAACAACCACATATTCCACCAAGACATGGCAATACAATCTATCAAGAATGAATGAATGAATTCTTAAACACTACTCTTTAAGGTTTCGCTTCGTTTATAAAACTTGCATAGTTTGTATGATTTCATATATCTAAGCTTCATGTAAACACAACGGACTCCAGGATCCACATTGTCCAAACAGCAAATATTATACAGCATTTCCCCATTTCAGGAAAACAACTCAATATTGCAAGTTTAAAACATGAGCAAACTCACATTTGCACTAAGATGTCGAGGCGGCAGCCTAATTTCATCCTTAACAACGGAAGAATCAAATATTTCCTTAACTCCCATAATTTCTGATTCATTCCAGCTTCTTCTCTTCGATATTCGTGTCGACGAAACCGATGAAATCACGCTATCTACATCACTATCATTATCAACAGAACTCGGCCTACTTCTTGGCCATCCCCCAACATCATTATAAAAAGTTCTTTCAAAATCTTCTTTCCTAAAAGCGCATTTCTCCCCAGGACGCGCTTTTGAAGCGCTCAAGGAACGATATCTGCCCGGATATCCACCCTTTAATCCCTCATTTCTTTTCACAGATGATTCAGAATCAGACAACCCACGATTCGACTTTCTTGAAAACGATGGACTTTTCGAAATCTTTTTCTCCAAGATAACACCCTTTTCGACAACTGAATCAACACTAGATGCTTCCAGAAGCTTCACGAAACTTCCTGGTGAAACAATATCTTCAGGAGTTCCTTCGCAGGAGCGCCGCCCTGGAACAGGGGTTACGCCTCTTAGCAATGGAACAGGATCTGCTTTTTCTAATTTCTGTACATATATGAATTGGCCCAGTTTCAATTTGTTTCCAAGAATCATTTCATTTTGTTCTTCGGACAAAGAAACATATAATGCATGCGATAAATCGGAAACTTTGAGGAAAAATCCTCTGTTAGGCCATAAATCGCCCTCTTCCAGTACAGGGATTATGCTTCTGATTTGTAATAATACGGGCTTTGGATCATCTTCTAAGGCATTTTCGTCGATTGTCATCTCTTCGAGAAGCTTTAACAGAACCCCATTCTTCAAAGACGCCATTTGAACGATATATACAAGTTTTCTTGAAAACGAACATATATTCAAACCCACAAAACAGTGGCAAGGGGGAAAAAAATAAATAATAATAATTACAGAAAACGATGATGCAAATGGTTCTGTACAGAATCCTAAATCCCAAAAAGGGGTCAATAAAAGTTTGGATGCAATTTTTCTTAGAGAAAAAATATAAAAAGATAAAGAGAAAATAAAGAACTTAAAGATTCTGAATCCTGAAATAAGGGTTGAAATTTATCTAAAAAGAAAAAACCCAGAGGAAAATATAACCCAAGCTAAATGGGGTTGATTATGCGATCCTAAAGAGAAGGAAGAGATGGAATGGATAGAGGAATTTGAGAGAATTTTCAGGAGATTAACAAAAATCAGGGCCCTAAAAGGCGGCAAAAATAGGAGGCTCTAACCGTTCCTAGAATTCTAGTTATATGGATATTTGTTTTGACAATGAAATTTTATAGGTAAGTTAGAATTATTGATATTTCTTTGATCAATTTTATAAAAAGGAAATAAGAGCTAGGAGGTTGAAGATCCAACAATGAACAATATAATTGTGATCCACATGTAAAAGTTTGTTTAAGAAAGAGCCTTATGTTTAATTAGGATGTGGCATAGGAAAAAAATATTAATTTGAAATAGGGAATAAATCGAATGATTAAATATTTTGAATTTCGAATTATACATGTAGATAAGGTTTATATCTATAAAAATTACCTTTAATATAAAAAATATTTACTATTACCTTTAATTAACTCCAAGGACCTCATTTTACTTAGAATTAGTAGTTGGTCAACTGAGACTTTGGATTTTATCACTTAGGATTGAGTAATGAAAGGAAAATATTATTATATCTCGATAAGAGAGCGATAGAACAAATTAGGATTAAATATATTTTATCCCCTTGTATTATTTCAAAAGGAAATATTACCCTTATATTTTTTTAATTTTAAAATATTCCCTGTATTACAGTTAAATATATTCCGTAGTTTAAAAGTATCCCCCTATGACATAGTGATCTAGGCTTTATGATCTGATTTTTCTAAAATACAGGAGAATATTTTGCAATTAAAAAATATAAGGAGTTGTCTTTCCTTTTATAATAATACAGAGGGTTATAAGTATTTTGCCTGAACAAATTATATTCCTTATTACCGAAATCTATTTATCAAAAAAATTATTACTAGTTATTAAAAGATCAATGGTTGTAGATTTTGTTGAGGCGTAATCATTAGCTAATTATAAATTGTTATTGTTATTGTTACTATTGTTAAAAGTTTGGTGAACGCACAAGGTTATTTGAATTTGGAACGAAGCTAACAATTAGATTTATTTTGACCAAGAAAGCTGTTGGCGTACGTTCGTTACTTCCATTCAAAGTTTCAAATCAAGCACATTATTATTATTATCATCATCATCATCATCATCATCATCATCATCTTCGTAGTACCAAAATTGGCCATCCCACTTTTTGTGGTTTTTGTGGCGCTGATAAAATTGGAATTGAAGTTCGGTAGAATGTGGCTCACACTATAAAGTGTATAGGTAATGATCTTTTTATGTGATTTTAAACGATTCTCACCTTATTAACTTGCTTTTAAAATGAGTCAAGCTTCATATCTGTTTTCAATATAATATCAAAATCAAAGTTATCCCGATTTCAGTTATTTAATAGTGGATCACCCATTTAATATTACTTTATGCTCTATGGAGTTGTGTACATAAATAAATTTTCAAGCAAAATATGAAATTGAAAAACGAACATGTGACTCCCAAATAAATTTCAAATGCCTAGGTTATTTCGATACGAATTTTTAAGCATGGATGGAAAGAAATATCAAAATATTTTTTGACAGGACAAGCATAAATCATGTGATAGTTCTCCTGACCATACTTACGTATGATGAAAATTCCACCTGTTCTTCCGATTGAGGGGTAGACATTGACACATTGTGGCCAAATTAATGATGATTGAGGAGTGAAGTGACATTTAATCTTAAATAATTAATTTCAAATTGATCTAGCGATTAGGTATTTTTTACTGAAGCTGATGTTTCACGTGGTAATTAATCTCAGCCGCCGGATCTTATGATTTTTACGCAATTCCAAGCAGTCAAAAGGCGCATTTTTATGTCAATGGAACACGCGAAATCTGTGGGTGTTAGTGAGAAAACCAATCTATAAATTAACGTCATCGCAGAATATAATTACCACTACAAAATACATCGTCTACGAAATTAGCAGACTAATTAAGAAATTAAGAGTCGCCGTCGCCGCCGGAAATGGAAGGATTAATCCCGTACCTTCTCCAAGCCGTGAAGAAGCAAAGGCCGCAAAACGCATATCGCTGCCTCTCGGAGAACTCCTCGGGGAGAAGTTATCACCTGCTCCTGGGCGGAGATTCAATGGATGGCTCGTCCCACAGCCGCGACTTCCAGGCGCCCGTCGCCGTTGATTACTCGATGGATTCAGTGAATTCTCCTTCGAACGCCGATAATGGATTGAGGCGCAGGGGTTTTAGTTCTGCCGCTGCTAATTACCCTGTTTCTGCGAGGATTTGATCCAGTGGCAACTAAAGAGAAAGAGATTACGGGGATTGTATGCTTAATGTGTTTGGTTGGATAAATCAAGTGTAAATTGATCCATTTTTAGCAATTATTGAACTATGTAATTCTTTGGATTCATGCTGTTTAATCTGTCATTCTCATGTTTGATCTAAATGATATGTATAGTGCATTCACTGTGCAAAATTTGGAAGTGTTTGTCATTAATAAAAGTCGAGGTTGTTCAAAATTAATTGTGAATAATTGTGAAGAAAGTGATTTTTTACAATTTCCTCAAATCCTTTCTATGAAAAAGTTGAAGAAAATCTAAAAATATCCCATACTTTTTGGCCCCATTTGATTTCGAATTTTAAGCACTTCAAGTATTTGTGCCCAAATAAGATGATTATGGATTGAGAGAGTTAGTCCCTTGTTTGATAAGATATACTTGAGAAGAATTTTACAGCATCCAGAATGCATATACATCATTTGATGCATTGTGTAAAGGTAAATTATGATGTGTATTTATATTTTTGATCCTACAACACATATCTCAAATGCTAATAATGGGATAAGATAGTTGAGTGAGATAGTCTTATGTTTGATATGGGATAATATATGAGAAATTTCTTAGTTCTCTATTCCTTACTAAATGCATTGAATAATGAGATGTGGAAGCGCAAAAATTTGGATGCCTTGGCATCTTGGTTTCTTGAATAATACATTTGCAATGAATGGATTGGCGTGGAGACACGGAAATTTGAATGACTTGGCATCTTAGTCTCTGGACTTTTTTGAGAATTAACAGTGTAAGATAAGAGGTAAAAGCATAATTGTCATGACCACATCTCCTAGTCTCCCATCTTGGATTATCAATATCTACTCCCAAGTCCCAAGACATACTCCAAAATTTCACGATCCAATTAATAGTGGAGGCCTTAGGCTAGATTTTAGGCCGTAGATTATACCCAATTTTAGCTTAAAATTATTTTTTCAAATAATAGAAGTTATTTTGTCAAATACTCTCATCATTTTTTAGTATGTAAAAGTTAAAAATTATTGCTAAAAGTACTGCCAAATAGGCAAGCACTTTCACAAACTGTGAAAGTCTTGGCTAGTTAGTTTGGCTATGTATTTTTATTTATTATGCCTAAAATGGGGCTTACCCTAATAATTAAAGAATATCCCAATAAAAAGTCATAACCACCAATTTATATCTTTATATTAAATTATTTATATATTTATATCGAATATATTAATCATATCCGAATTGCTAAATATTTACAAATCAAGTTTGTATTATATTTATATATATAATATTGATCAGTCTAACATCCCTCTTTGAATCCATTGTATTTGTTAGTTCACTATTGCATAGGTTTTGACTTTATTATCCCATCTTTTTATTATTTATCTTATGAAAAAGGAAAGAAAAATAAAGGAAAAGAGGAAGAAGAATCAAAATTAAGTTATTTTATTATAATCATAGACTTTTTTTTGCTTTTCTTGTGAAAATAACATGTCGACAAGTCAAATAATAAAAACATTTCTAAGAAATTAGATAATGTGAACATAATACTATAAATTTATCTAAATAATTAAAACCATATGTGAATATATAAAACTATAGCTAAGACTTTTAAATACTTAAAATGCATTTGACAATTCATGCTAGATTTTTTATTTTAACATATTACCCTAAAATGATCTTAAAAAATTTTTTCCTCCAAAATTTAAAATCGTTTTATCACTTTATGGCCCAAATAACTGTGACTTACATATTTCTTAATAAGGTTCCTATTTTTTTTCCGGTCATTTCCCGATGTGCATGTTCAAAAAACAAATTTGTATAGGTCATTAAATAGAAAGGGAAGAAATGATAAAATATTTATATACCATACATACAAGAGAGAATCAATCCAATAATTTTAATGTGTTTTTATGTTATGTTCAAAAAATATTATTATTATTTTATATCTAAAATAATAATTACGTACGATCACCACTCTATATTGTGTGTTTTTATGTATTATACATATATACACATTAATTATAATTTAATTATTAAAACACAAGTACATCAAGATAGTTAATATAATTAATTATATATTTCATTAGAAGAGTTGCTAGGGTATAATAATAATAATAATAATAATAATAATAATAATAATATTTTTTAATTTATTATTATTATTTTTTTTTTTTCAGCCCAAGAAATAAAAACCCTCCAAACTGCAAAACTTAACTATCTTCCGCCAATGGCATACAAATCGGTGTTCGATGCTTCCGCCATTAAATCCGATTTCGAGAGCGCCGGAGTTAACCCTAATTTCATCCCCCTCATCTGGAAGCACGTCTTGCAAAACCCTAATTGCCGTTGGGATGAAATCCAGTCTTTGTCCTCCGCAGCTTACAATCTCCTCGATTCCAAGTACAAACCCTGCACTTCCACTCTCCATTCAGCCGTAAATTCTTCTGATCAGGTCACCACTAAGCTCCTCATCAAACTGAAGGTAAGTGGGATCAATTATTATCTGTGATAATCATCAGTTGTACCTTGTCTTGTACAATTCGACGTGCAGATTTTGCGTTTTGGCTTAGTTTTGTTTGGTTTTTTGAATTGGGTAGGGGGGATTTATATAATATGTGCATGTATGCTGCTTTGCAATTAGTTAGACATTAGCGGTATGAGATGTATCTTACTGGCATTCTTGCACTGATGGAACGATGATGTCCTTTTGTATTTTCTTTTTCTCTCTCATTCTTTAGATGTTTGTGTCTCTGGGCTTAGAGTTTCTTAGTTCAAAAAACAAAAGTGAAATAATTTAAAATGCTACTAAAGTGCCTTGAAGTGATAAAATTATTTCTAAACAAGATTAATTCACATTTGGACGTTGCAAAAAGAGTTACAATGTGATGGGACAAGAATCGGGGTGATGTTATCATGTCTTTTGATCTTAAGATTCAAGACCTTATGGGCCTAACCTGCAGGTTAAACAAGCTGTTAGACAGGTGGGAGGTTTCTTAGCTAAAATTTTCCAATGGTCAAGAGAATTCAAGAGCTAGAACTATCAAGTAGAGAACTTATGTTTTTATCTAGAGTAGAGGGGAATTTGTAGTTGGGAGCCTTAACATGAGGGCAGTGGATAAATTGTACGAGTATGAGATGATCAGAGAGTGTCGCATTTCATGTTGTATGTGTGTAATTTAAGGACATTGTGGTTATTTTAATTGGTTAAGGGCGTCATACATTTTTTCCACTACCCTGAGGTCTAGTCATGATTAATCCCTCCATTCTACGTAAAAAGCAAGTACCTCTATTGTCTTGATAATTCTATCTCTTGAATATTTCTATTCTCTCATGCATAAGGTTGAATTCACCACAATCCATCAGAGGATTTTGGTTCCGAATTCTCGCGATTTGCATAACAACTTATTAGTGCTTGAGCTTACCATTAGAAGAGGCTGCAAACGTCATCCCTAACATAGATTTTCTGTCTATGTCAGAATGCTGTCAGACAGACATCAGTAAAATCTTTATCTTTTTTTGGAAAGGGGAAAAAAAAAAGATTATATAAATGGAGTTTTAAGAATATACTGGAGATATATTAATATCGTCATAATTGAATAAATGAACATTTCATACGAATAAAGGATACTTGAATTCTAACGTACTCTATTTACATAAAATTAGTACTGTAAAAGTATGGATGATACTTATTTATATGTCTGAAATTTATCTGACTAGAAGATAAAATAAATAGTGACTTATGTGCTGCTTTGCAAGGCATCCTTTTCTGTTGCTGGAGGAAGGTATTTCTCAGGGTAGAAAGTGAGTGGGGTTGTGCTTCTGTTGCTACTTATTTGCGTTGATGATTGTTATGATGTAATATGTATATGCTGACCATACCTTTGGTTCCTTTTTTTTTATGCTAGAATGGAGAATTTGTGGAGGCTGTGATAATGAGATATGATACAAGATTGGGAAAATATGATGGAAAGCCTCGTCCTGGTGGTCCTAGGTCAACCTTATGCATATCCTCTCAGGTAGGAGATGCTCCTTTGTTAGTCAAAAATATTACCATGAAGTTCATATTCTCCTTTGTGTTCTGTGTGAATACTTCAATATGTTGACAATGGTTGTTTCTTCCGACTTTAGGTTGGATGCAAAATGGGATGCAGGTTTTGTGCAACAGGAACCATGGGATTCAAAAACAATCTTTCATCAGGAGAAATCCTTGAACAATTAGTGCATGCTTCTCGCATATCAACTATCCGTAATGTTGTTTTTATGGTATTGTACGTCCTCTTTAAATGTGGTATACCGCATGTTTGTATCTAGTTGAATTATTTAGAATTTTACTGGTTAACTGTAAACTGGATATTTTTCCTGGCCAAACTCTTTCAAATACTGAGAGTGGTGGAATTATATGAAGTCTACATGTCCTTTTATTGTGTGCTTGAATTTGTTTCTTAGATACAGATTATAAACGTCTTTGATCATATTTTTCAGTTTCAGCAAAAAAGGATTAATTTTGAAACTACTATCTAAACTAAAGTATGAGCGCTTGTTTGATAGCAACGTGAACAATTGTTAAGAAGTACTCTGTTATGGTTATCTGGCTCTCTAGTGACTCCTTTATGATGAACATATAGGCATATCCACCAGAACTGAAGTAATATGTTGTCTCGATTGATATCTATATTTTATGCTTATTTGTCTAAGACTACAAGAGAGTAAAGATTGCTGTTGATTATGTATTTGGGGGTCAATGCCTCTCTTCTCAACTTTAGAAAAGCTTGCTTATTTACATTTTTCCAGTCAATTATACTATTTTATTTGCACACTTATCAATGGAGGTAAAGTCGAGTTCTTAGTTAATGAATTTTCTATTATGAGCAGTTGGTTGCTTTATTTTATTTAAAAATTAGAATGATATGAAAGTCCATGCTAAGTATACCATGTAGAGTCACTGAAAATTTTTTGCAAACTGAAGTAAATAGCTGAAATATTGCTTTGGTAGTGTTTTTACTTGTCATTCAAAAAACAAAAGAGGCTATCACATTTATAATGTAGTTGCTATGTAGGCATGACCTTGGATTGATAGTTATTTTTAATATATTTTTTTTGGTGAGCAGGGAATGGGAGAACCGCTAAACAATTATTCTGCTGTGGTGGAAGCTATCAGAGTCATGACAGCTCCTCCATTTCAGCTCTCGCCAAAGAAGATTACTCTTTCAACGGTACATGATGTAGTTCTCTCATGCTAGATATCTTTTGAGTTATTTTTATTTTGGACTTAACATATCTTCTGAAATTCCTGCTCCTATTGTTATGGGTTCTTACTGCTTTCCCTTTAGGTTGCAGACCATCTCAAATGGTATTAGTCATCTTCTTGCTCACGAATCATGTGGAAAATCATGTGCAGGTTGGCATAATTCCTGCTATTAGCAAGCTGCAGAGAGATCTACCAAACTTGAACCTAGCAGTGTCACTGCATGCACCAGTACAAGAGATCCGCTGTCAGATAATGCCTGCCGCAAGAGCGTTTCCTTTGGAAAGACTAATGAATACATTGTGGGAATACCAAGCTAGCAGGTGTAATATATTCCTCTGTGTCTTTCAACTTCATTCACATTATTTGCCAAATATGATTTCCCATTCATTCATGACCATGCTTTTGTTGCCTCTGGGGAATGATCAGAATATTCCATTTGATTTTTCTGTAGTCAGCAAAAACTTTTTATCGAGTACATTATGCTTGATGGGGTGAATGACGAGGAGCAGCATGCACACCAGCTTGGCAAATTGCTAGAGAAATTTCAAGTGGTAAGCTTTAAACTACCAATTTTCTCTATTTGCTACATTCAAGAGACCACATATGCGATTTTAATGCCAACCTCAGCAATTTCTGACAGGTTGTGAACTTGATTCCTTTTAATCCAATCGGTTCTCTAAGTACTTACAGAACCAGCGATGTTCAGAAAGTCACGAAATTCCAGAAAATACTTAGAGGCACTTACAACATCCGAACAACAGTTCGTAAGGAAATGGGACAAGACATAAGTGGTGCATGTGGTCAGCTAGTAGTTAATCTACCAGATAAGAAGTCCGCTGGCAGTGCAAATCTCTTAACTGACATTGAAGATCTCCGTATTTGATTTTCAGGTCAGACAATTTGCATTTTATATACATGAACATGACCTTTTATACACCAAAGAATCACTAAATTCAGAAATTATTTCTGGTTGTCTTACCTATGCCGGAAACTGAAATCTAACATTTGCATCGCTCTAGGTTAAAAAGCATATATCCTTGTCCTAATGTGTACCATCCAAGGCCCGAAGCTACCCTTTGGTCACCACATTCAACTTCTCTTTCTTCTTCTTGTGCATCATACATGAGTTCCAATTATAGGATTACTGGACAACAATTCAGAGATTCTCTTTCACAAAGATGGCCTATGTGACAATTGAATTCACTTACTGCTCGAAGAAATAGCAGTACAGAGGATACATGGTGAAAGGTTGCAGTTGGTCGTTGTCTGTGTCAATGTACCCTTAACCTTGTAATCATCAGGTGTTGCTCATGGCTTATGCTAAAAGAATTGGCTTACTGAAAACTTTTCTGGACAGGTGCATCTTGGTAATGAGAAAGTTGAAAATTATGTTATGTCAGACCTCTTACCTCTTCCCTGTATATTCGAAGTACAATCCAACAGAAACATTGTCCAATTTTTTGGCATTTTTAGGTTAGCAATTTCAGGCTGTTCTATATCTACCTTGGTGTAAAAAATGCGTTCTTGCTAGCCTTGATTCTTTCTGAATATTTATGTTTTGAACTTTGAAGCGATTAGGTAGTTCATCCTTGACCAGTTCGGCTTACAGCTGTAATTAGCTCGGTACCCTTTATTTCATTAACACAATCATTAAACCTTCATTGAAACACAATCCCAACTGTAAAAACAGTGTGACCAAGAGTTAAAAAAAGTTTCTCATTTTGGCAATGTAGATCCATGTTACCTTCAGACCAAGCAATCAAAACAAGAAAATCTAAATTGGACGAGACACAACACAAAGAACCATGTCACTCAATTCTGCAATGAACAAATCTGAACAATGCTTCAGAGAGAGAATGCATTTAATTTCAACTGAACCATTATGAAGCCAACAGCGCTTCAATTTTTGAAATCTGATCTTCCTCATTCTTTGGGGTTGGACTCCTATTGGCCTCATTGTAAAGATCATGCTTCCATTTCTCAACACGGCCCCCAGTTGGACGATAGCCTTGCCTGGCAGTGATCCTTTCCCTGCCTCCATATCTACTGCTGGCACCACCGTACCTGTCCCGGCTATTCAATTCTCTCTTCCTTGCGTATGATCTCTCAGGTCTGTCAGAACGCTCGGAGGAATGCCACCTCTCGTCTCTTTTTCCACTTTCAGCAGGTTCTTTATGGTTTGGCATCTTGGGGTCTGTTGCAACTTTCTCGTGTTTCTCAGGATCAGCAGAAATCTTTTGCTCTCTAAAGGAAGGCCTTTTACGCACTGGAGGGTTCAGATTTGCTTCCATTTCAAAGTACCCATCGTGTCGCCAGACATGATTGTCCTCTCTGTTATCTTTAGCTTTCTCATCCTTTCGGTGTGAATCACTTGCTACTGTTTTATCTTCTGCCTTGCCATGCTCCTCCTCCTTGGAATCTCTCCACCATCCACGTTCTTGACAACAAGAATGAAATTTCAGCAATTATATAATAAATGCACAAGAACACTAACAGAAGTTTCATTGTGCATATTCAATGTAAGCAAGCAATATATAGCTCATCATTAGTTATGCAATAACAGATGTCAACACTGTGATATCCAACTCCCAGGCAAGACTACGGACTCTATTATTTATTGCAAAATTGATCAATAAGACAAGGAGGTGCATGTCTCTCAAATTTTAAATAATAGAACAACAAAGTGAATTGTGAGAATCCATATATCTCGAATTACCAAAATTGGCAAAGATCTCAGCTTCTTTAGGTTAGAAAGCAATCAATAAAAGAAATGTGAGAATCTACAGCTTCACTGGTCAGAAGCCTGGCTGTTCACCTTTTAAAAGTTAGGATTGCAATGACAGACATAGAAAAGATGGGGCAACCACAATAAATTTTTTGCACAAGAAAAGCGGCCATCAGAGTTTCAAGTTTTCATGAAACAATAGCGATTGACATTAAATAAAGAAAAGCTTTCATATCCTTATTGAATTAGGGAAAATAATGGCAAAGTCAAATAGCTTAAAACTAACCTTTGCCTGTCCGAGGACCATAGCTTCTTCCATTTTGCCCAATACTACCACGGTCATCGTGCTGTTATAAGACATGAACAGGCAAGCCGAACACTGTTATATAACGGAGACCTTGAAGTCACCAGGCTGAACCAAAAACCAAATGCCGGGGTACAAAAGGTTTGCACCATGAGTAACAACCAACTTCGGCACTAGTTAACGTGTGAGCAATTCTTTTTCTACAGAAACTGAGAAGCATGGAATGGTATTTGGAAATCCAGAGAGTCTTTGGAAGTAAAGTTCACTACCAATTTCAAAAGGATGGAACAAAGTCTTATCTAGCTCTACATACCCTTCGAGTGGGAAAACCACCACATTGTTTTAAATAAGATTAAAGTCTGTTTGCTGCATGTCATCAGATTAAAAGCCGCCATGCATGTGTGACTTTCAAATAGGAATAAACACGACTGCATAAATGTTCATACAAAGATCATTGAGTTTTAACTATGTAATCACTCACATCAAATCTTCCCTGAAATCCATCCTCAGAGAATAAAACTACGTTAGCTAATGAGAAAAACCAAAATAATCATACAATTCCAGGAAAAGCACAAGACAGTGTGATATGATCAATAAATCAGAAAAGAAAAGCCTCTCAAATGCCAGGGCATCCAACAGCTTATAAAGAGCGAAAATATCAGCTCAATGCATTAGTACATGATAATGCGATGCAAATTGCATGTGGTTATATATGCATACGTAACATCATACCTGAAAATATGACCGGGATCGCGGTATTTTAGTTGGATCAGAAGAATGTTTGGTACCTTCCCGCGGTTCATTACTTTTGGTTTCAGATTCTTTGTTTATGGCTCTAGTTTCAAACTTTGAACCTTGTTCTAATGGAGCCTCAAGAGGCAACGGATCCTGGAGCCGACGAGGGTGCTTCTGATCATGGCCTCGATCTTTATCAAGCTCAGTGTCTGTAGGTAGCCTTGGACTTTCCAGTTTACCATCTCTCCTATATCTCTTGGGGCTTGCAGTGTTAAAAAGATAACAGGACATTTATCAGTACATAACAATTCAATTACTACTAAGGGCAAGATATTCACAGAACAAGCATTTCATTTCCTAACCTAACACAAAATTCAACACATGAATCCATATTATAACACGTTAACCGCGCATAATCTCAAACATACAAACATGTAGAATAATCAACTAATTACAATGGTGCCAAAACAAATCCTAAATTCATAAATAACAAAAAATTTAGAACTAAAAAGGCTATAAACTGCTGTATTTAAGTTTTTATACTTCAAGGAGTAACTCTTTCATGAATCATTGAAACGAAACGCAAACCAAATCAGCAAATAAAATTTCTCAAAAAAAAAAAAAAGGTCTTACACAAATGAAATTCTTTCCTCAACAAAGCTTCGAAAATTGTTTGTTCAGCTCCATTTATCTAACATTACAAACAAAGCATCGACACATCGCAATAAGTCACAGTTTTTTCTTTTTCTTTTGCATTTTTACCTGGGTTCACGGTCAAACCGAGAACGGCGGCGATTTCGGTCGGAGCTACGATCTTCTCGACGTGACATTAGAGAGAAATTAACCGGAGAAAATTGAACCACCACTTTTGTGTATGACCGCCGCAGTAAAAGGGTTCAGAAAATCCGTCGCCGCCCGTGCGGAGGAGGAATAGATTTGGACATCCACTTCAAGATTAGGAAATGGCCCATTTAATTTGGCATAATTACCTCAATACCCCTAAAATTTGACATAATTATCAAAATATCCCTCTAATATTTTGAATTGACATAGCGTTATTTATTTATTTACCTATTTTCTTTTTATTTTTAAAGATCACTACCATTAATCCATCAACTCATATTTAAAATTACACCTCCTAACTCTTGAGTCAACACATATCTACGATTAAATTTCTCATCTAGGAGATTTATTTGTAATGTTTTATTATTTTTAGTGTGTAAACTAATAGTATAATGTATAATATTGAATTATTCAGACTTTATGGGATATTTTGATGTATTTCGAGGTATTGAAATACTTATTCTTTTAATTTAACGAGTCTGATAAGGGTCCAAGATTTTGATGGGTCTATTCGATTCGGGTTTACTATTCTAGGGCCCAATTTATTTCTTGGTACTATGTTTGTAAAAAAATGTGTAGCATTTTTTTATTAATTGAGATAAGAGAAGGAGAAACTCATTAATTTTAATAGTCACCTCTCATAAATATATTTCAACCAGTAAATTCTTTAGTAAAATTAATAATTATAATCTTAGAAAGCTATACTAATATATATATATATATATATGTAAGTGATACATATAAAAGTGGTACTAAAATAAACCATAATCTTCTAATCCAGACAATCCTTTTATAATTGTAGTTATTTTTTTATATCATAACTAAGATAATTCCATGACATAATTAGACAAATAATTATCAAAATAAGTTAGCCTAGAATTAAGAAATTTCTACATTGAAAAATCTAAATAACACTATTGTAGCTCGAAATTATGGAAAATTGAACAAAAAACTTCAATGACTGGTTCGACAAATGATAATCAAATTAAGAAATTATTTTAGCGTATTAAAGAAGCATAACTTTTTGAAAATAATGATTTATTTTGCAATGATGAATGGAAAAAAAAAAATCCTTTATGTTGATACAAGCAAAATGGATTTATTATGAAAATATCCTATGTAGATATTTTGGAAGGAAGAGAAAATATTCACCTCACGATCCATATAGCAAAAAAAAAAAAAAAAAAAAAAAAAAAAAAAAAAAAAAAAAAAAAACAGGATGATCTCAATTTTAATATGATAATATGTTATGATAAAATAAGAATGCTCGTTAATTTCAATAATCATTTGTCATAAATTAGTTTATAGGAATAAAATTTTTGTTAAGATCATATATGTCGAACTTTATCATCAATATTATCGTAATCTTTTAGAAAGATTGCAATCTTCATTTATTTATTTATTTATTTATATTTTAAGTTTTTTGGGATAGGTGACTAATAATATTGCTAAAAATTCATTGAAAATCTTACATGAGATTCTTGTAATGAATATTAAAGAACATCAATCCATATTAGGACAAATTTGCTTGTTAACCTTTATCGTCAATACTATGATAATCTTTCAAAAATATTACAACTGACAAATCCTTTTCTACTACAAATGATTAATGCCCTTTTCTAAAAGTTCATTACAAATTTTGCGTGAGATTAATGTAATATAAAAGAAAATTAATCCACATAAGGACTCAAAACCTATATAAACAACGCTTAATTAGTATATACATCATGACTAAACTGGTCATTGTCCTCGCAAAAAATCCCAGGATTATTTTTTGACGGGCAAGGTGGAAATAATATTAAAACCAACAAGAAATCAGACAATGCAACGCAAACTGTTCGGAATTTGGGTATCCCCACTAGAACCCAGGGACCTAGATCTAGAAATGGTGTGAGCAAGCTCATTACAAGATCTCCTAGCAAACTGGAATGAGTAGAAATCGAAGTTTCTGGCAAGGAGTTTACAATCAGTAACAATATTGCCTATGGGAGAATAGTCATCATCCTCCTTGTTGAGAGCATTAATAAGTGTAAAGTTATCACCTTCAAACACCACACGCTTCCATTTCTTCTCTACCGCAACTTGGACAGCAAACAAAGCAGCAGCTGCTTCAACATAGAGAGGGATTAAGTTACCTTGCCGCTCCTTACATTGCCACCAAACACACTCCCCTGTCGAGTTCCGCGCGACCATCGCTACTCGTGAGCCATTGAGATAATTTGGGAATGATCCATCGAAGTTAACCTTAATCATCTGAGGGTCTGGTGGTTGCCAGCTTGTCGGTGAAATAATATTCAGGGAGTGCTGTTTCAGCTCTGTCGTGGCTGTGAATTCATTAAGATAGGCTCTAGCATCTGAAATAATATCCTCTGGGGCATGGCCTATACTGTCAAAAGAACATTTGTTGCGGTTGTGCCAAAGTAACCAACATACCACAAGGAAAAAATCGAATTCCGAACGCTGAAGGCTGTCATGAAGATTCCGAAACCACATTAAAATAGAAGAACTCTGCCAGAAATTCCGTGAATTTGTAAAGCCCACCAGACGCCAAACCTGTGATGCGAAGCTACAATTGCGTAGCGCATGTGCATGAGACTCCTCCTCCAAACCACAAACTCGACACAAAGGGTCCGCGAGTATATGTCGTTGAATAAGGATATCTGTTGTGGGTAGAATATTCCAACAAGCTCTCCAAGCGAACAAATTAATTTTCGGCGGAACATGTGCCTCCCAAATAAATTTCCAGTTGACATTTGAGGAATCACTCGAACCGCCCCTCGTCCCCCCTGCGGGATTACTAAGGTGTCTTTCGGCTAAAAAATAGCAGCTTCTCACCGAGAATTTTCCGTTTTGAGTATGATTCCAGATGAAGCGATCTTCTGTTCTTCCAACACCAATTGCAATTTGAAGTATTCTCTCCACATCAATACTCCAAAACACTCACCGTATAAGATCTTCATTCCAGGTGGCAGTCTCACGATCAATCAAGTCTGAGACCAAATTAGGATAAGCTGAATCAATTGGCCTCTTGGTAATTATACGGCAAGTTCCTTCAGCAGGCACCCACGGATCACCCCAAATGGCTGTTGTTCTCCTATCACCAATTCTCTTCCGTAAACCAATAGTTAACACTTCACGTGCATGCAAAATACTCCTCCAAGTTGCCGAGGGGCGACCCCCTAGTTCAGCACGGAGAAAATCGGAGTTCGGATAATACTTTGCTTTCAAAACTTTTGCCAATAGGGAATCCGGGTTAATCAACAAACGCCAGCCTTGTCTCGCCAGAAGTGCAATATTAAAGCTATGTAAATCTCGGAAGCCCAGGCCTTCTTCTTTTTTTGATCTACAAATAATATGCCATGGGAGGAATGCCATTTTATGTTTTTCACCGTTGCCCCACCAGAACTGTCTAATAGCCCTCTCAATCTCCCGTACAAGAGAAATAGGGAGAAGAAAGCATCCCATCGCGAAAGTAGGAATAGCTTGAATCACTGCTTTGATGAGAACCTCCTTACCCG
>JACFYI010003825.1:3031184-3043419 GCA_014898755.1 Handroanthus guayacan
GAGACAGCAATAAGGCAATGAACCAATCTGCAAAAGGAAAGAGAATTGGAGGCGTTAGCACTGTCAATATTATTATGGGAATTTAGGGTTTTATCAAAAAGCAGAAGGAAAAAAGAAAAAAAAAAGGAAAACGGACGTAAAGTAAAAAAGGAAAAGCATAAAATCTGTTATTCCTAATTATAAAGAGTAACAAATCTGTATCTGGAAAGGGAAAAAAACTGTAATTAAGGAGGCGTGATGGCATGTAATCCGGGTTTAAAAAAAGTAAGGTTTGGTTTGGTTGACTGGAGCCAAACGTCCAACACCACCAACGATGGAGTAAGTCACATGACATTGCCGACCGGCGAGAAACTCCAATGTGAGTGGCCACAAGTGATAGCATCAGAATGATGTGGGATGGGTTCTAGTGAGAAGCTACAATGGGGTGGAAATGGGTTTGAGAGCTCTCCAACTGAGAGAAAATATGCTCTCCTAGAGAGAGAAAAAAATGCAGACTAATGCACGTAAGCACGCAAAATATCCCAGGATTAGCAATGCCAAAACTCTTATCCTCATTCTTTCTTACAATGGTGTGCTTCAATCTAATCTCAGGTATGACTTCAACTTGATTCATTATTTCTATATAAGCATACCATGTTGTGATATTCTGGTTTATCATTGATGTGGTCCAAACTTCGATTTAGAAATTGTCTGAAGATATCTCATTCAAATAGCTCCAAGCACACGTAAAGTTTGGTCTTTTTGAGAAGTTGAGCCATCAACACGAAAACACAAATTCACCAATCAGAGAATTTTGCAATTGATTATTAGAAAAGTATAGTGAAAAAATAGCTATCACCAATTTGTATTCTTAATTCGAAAACCTAACTTCTATGTATTTGCAAACCTAATTTTGCAAATGGCAAAACTACTTGAAGAAGAGATTTTCAAATTGATTCTGGATTGAAATTTAGACCACACAAATTACAAAATATTTTGAATGAATTATGATTATATAGAAATATATAATTTTGCTAATAATGTGACTTTTTTTCCCTCGAAAATGTAGGGTTTTTTGGCCTTGGCCTTCATTTATAGGCCTATTTGCCATATCTGTTAGACACAACATATCCCATAGATGTCTTGGGCACATGTGATGATGAATGCAAGAGTCGTGTTTTTTTATCATAAAGGCGTTCTGCAGAAAACATGGAGATAGTCATGGACATATCACGAGTTTGTGTGCTTGTTTTTTCTACTGCGCAGAGAAAAAGGGATAATTAATATTAGGGAAACAAATAATTCTGTAAAAATATAACATTATGGCACTAATTAAGTGTTCATGATGATATGAATAAAAGTGGATTTAGTCCTTCCTAAGTTTTGCAGATAAAAATAAAAATGGATTAAATGCTTCCTATGTATGTTATGTTCTTTCTTCTAAGATTATGGTGCACAAACAAGTATATGTATATATTGATATAACGTGGAATGATAATGTTGATTCATCGTCAATAATTTAGTAGTGTTTCATGCGCCATGAATTCGTGCACATTTAATAATAGTTGAAATATATATATATATATAATATAATGTGTATAATTTGGAAATAAAATCAATAAATAGTGCATTATATGGGTGTTGCAATGAGTGTGAATGGTTATCAACACCTTTTAATAAAGTGTAATGTCCTGATTAGTGTGACTTTATGTGTTTTTTTCTAAAATATCCCTTTTTTGTTTAATAGGGATCTTGGGTCATGGGCCCACCACAATGGTCTTCTTCCATCTTCCCCTTCCTGGTCTTCTTCCTCATGAGCCATCTCTCAAGTGCGTGGTGAGGTCAGCCATAAGCTTGTTCGAATCATCCTCACGGGGATCTTGGACCATGGATCCACTATAAGAGTCTTCTTCCATGCTCCCCTTTTCTTTCCCTAATAGTTCTTCAAAGAGTTTTGAGAGCATTTTCACATGAAACTGAAAATAATTTTTGTTGGTACTAAATCCATTGTAATATTTTAGGTTGTCTCTTTCGTTTTATGGGTTGGTTTGAAAGGTTTTTTTTGGTGGAATGGAATTCAAAACAAATTAGCTAGGTCGATTACCTTATTATTTATTTAATGAGAGAGACTTAAATAATAACTTACATAAAGAGATGTGAGAAAGCTTTAGTATTAATATATATTAGTATCATTTTATTTGGAAAAAAGATGAAAATATGTATTTGTGGGAATATGGAGAAATGAGAACCTATTCATCTGATGATCCATATAAAAGAGAAATGAAATCATACAAGGGAAATTAAACCAAAGAGGTGACTTTATTTTACCTATTATTATATGATTCTTCACGATGTAATCCAATACACAAACTATTTAAATATTTCACATTCTCTCAAAAAATTACATTGGTTCCTTTCTTCCAAGTCTATAGTGATTTTCGACCAAAACTTCTTCAAATTATATATGTTTATGCAATATTATTCTCACAAAACTTTCAAATCAACATTCAAATGCCAAACTAGAAGCAAGAATTTTCAGACGTACGTCCAAAGAAAAATTTGCTGCTAATCCAGTCGTGGCAGTAGCATTTTCTACTGTGATTGCTTGTTTAGTTGCCCTCCCTAAGGGGAAAGTACCATTATAGCCTCCATACCATGATCAATATAGGATTAAGTGCTTGTGTTCAACTTGTAATACTTGCGGTTTTCGCATACATAAATATATAAAATATGTAATTTATTATGTTAGATATAGAGTAATTGAGTATTAATATTTTATAATATCAAAATAATTATAAATTAGCAGTACTAGAAAAAATACAGCATTTGCTATGATCCATTCATAGTTGATGTTACAAATTCATAGTTTTAGAAAGGAAATTTTCACAGTCATTCGAAGCAAGTACCTTGTAGTTAAACCTTAACTACGAAATTGGGTCAAATCCAAAACATGGCTATGGATTCACAGCTAATATTTATTTTTGTTATTTGAAATGTTACATTTGCTACATATAATTCGGAGCCATATTCTTCAAATGGGTCTGCCCAACCCTGACTAGTTATTAGGTAGAAAAATGAGAAATATTACTCATAAATTAGGGATGTTTACAATTAAGTCAAATCTCGGGAGTGTTAAGAGTGATATCCCTAACTTCTTTTATCAAAATCATGTACTCCATCAAGCGAGATCGCGGTTTCATCAAGTTAATTAACGATTGGTTTTTCATTAATCCAACACAAAAACACATGGTAATTCAAGGAAATATTGATTTAATTTTCAAACTCAAGTTTTGGTTCCGAATAAAAAACTATAATTAAATTTAGAGATCTTAGAAAATTTTCTAGGATAATTTTTCTCCTTTTTTTTTCCCAGAATGTAGCTCTAAATAAAATTGCATAATCCATAAAACTTGCATATTTAATTTATGATATAATACCTCAAAAATTCATGTACAAAAAAGAAGCATTGATTACTTTTTTGTAAATATAACTCGTAAAAGATGGGCCTGCACCTATAAAATGCATATGATATACACAATTCAGTATACCAAGTATATATATATATATTCCCAAAGTGTTTAAACGTTCCTTTAAAAAAAAAAAGAAAGAAAGAAAAAAAGTGTAATAATCTTCTACTTTGGACACTACCTTCTTGGAAAATGACAAAGTTCTTTGAATCCCTTTTTGCTACAATTGTGTGGTTTATCCTCGTTTCAGGTATAATTGGTTAATTTTTTATCTCTAAAGTGTTTTCACCGAAATTATAAAGAGATGATGAATTTTAATGAGAAAAATATTTTTAAAAAAATATTTCCCACTTCAAATGTTATTTTAGTTAAATTCCAAAGTTCAAATATAGTCTTTAATTTGAATTGAAGGAGTGATCCTTCAAACAATTCTTGAATCCTATCGATTTAAAGGCTAGGTCTAAGGTGATGTAAATGGTTTGAACTGCCTAGGAACTAGAAATTGAATTATATTTTAGAGAATATGAGTGAATAAGTGAGTAATTAATAAGATATATCTTACCTTTATTTTTATTTTTATTTTTATTTCAAATAGGCATAGGGTCGTGCCGTCGTGCTCACAATAAAACGGAGCTAATCGGTGGCATTTGGATGAAATTCTTAATCCTATTAGTTTCAAACCCAACCAATTCAGTTCAACCCAACTCGTGTTCTTGTGTTTTCAATTTTTATTATAACACTGTTTATACACAAAATTCAGCTATTATTTTTGCAAAAATTATGTTTGTGCAAAATAATTTTTTTTATTATTAAATACATGTAATAGTGATAACAAGCATATAAGCTAACTAGTCTATTAATTTGCATAAAATCATCTATTAGCACAGAACATTGAGTCCAATCATTTTCATCAGTTTCAATTTCACATATAGCATGCTACATCATTGTGTCAGAAATATGTAAAACCCAGTCAAAATCAACACTAGAATTTCAAAAATCTTTTCAACAAAATATAAAATTAAATAAAAGAATAACAATTTAAAGTCACAACTGAGCAAATTATGCGATGTCTATATGGTAAGTTGTATAATTACACACGTAATTAACAATATAAACATTATAGGTTACACCCTGAAAATCTTATTAAAAGAAATATATGTTACACAGGTCCTGAACTAGAGTGATATTATAATTTCCTAAATTATGAAGAATGTCTATATAATTCAGCAAAATATTATGGTAGGTGTCGATATAATTATCCCATACATCAGTTACAACATACCTTGAAATTTCATTTTAAATCTCAGAAACCTTATTACATTAGATTATGATACGTAATTATATAATTCACTACATAGTGACTTTTTCTAATTATATATTACTGCAATAATCTCACGTCTCCTTACCCTACGTTCTTCCCCGAAAATGATCAAGTTCTTCGCCTCCCTTTTTGCTACAATTGTGCGTTTTATTCTCATTTCAGGTACATTTGTTTACAAGGACAATTACCTCAATACGTCGTAAGTTTGGCCTAATCATACAAACACTCCCTATATTCAGAAAAATTACCTAACACCCCTGCTATTAGACTAGAAGGATCTTTCTTTGTAATATTTCAATTAATTTGCTACACTCTTACAGGATCTAATTGCAATGTGTTGAGGTGTTAATGTAATTTTCTAAATTATAATTGGCTTGTTCATAATTGCGCAAATCTCAGGGGTGTTGAGGCAATGATCCCTTATTTAAATTATTCATAATACCTCCTAAGGTTTGAAATAATTTTCAAAACACTTGTTGAGGTTTGAGTGGATCACCATTATGCTGCCTACTATTAGTTTAGTTGACGTATACAATTCCACTCCCTGAGTTTATGCATAATTACAATCACACAACCTTGTACAAGGGGTCTACTTTTAATATTTTAAGATCTTTAAGAAGTGTAACTATAATCATCCATTAACTAAGCTAACAATAGAATACATAAAAATAATTATCCAAACCTCAAGGGTGGTTTTATAATTACGCAAAGCTTCAGGGGCTATTGAGACAATTATCCCTAATATTTATCAATATCTAAATTGTTTCTACTTAGACTATTTTGTGAAAAATATTAAATAAAATAGTTTTCCCACTTTAAAATATTCATTTTAATTAAAATCCAATGAAATTTTTATGTAATATATATTTGTAATAATTCAGGTTGTCTGGGTGAAACTTGCCAAGAGGATGTAGATTATCCTTGCGTACCGACAAATCCAGCTTCATGCATACGTATATGCAATGCCTATGCCGGGGTAGGCCCTCTTATTTATGGAATATGTAGGAAAAGGCCCAGATCCAGTGGCGGCAGGGTTGTTTACTACTGTGATTGCGCGTTTATTTGCCCTCCTCCCAAAGGGCTTAGGACTATTGAGCCTCCATACCATGGTTAATATAGGGTTAAATCCTTGTCTTAAATTCGTAATTCGCGTGCGATTTCTGCATGCATAAATATATTTGAATATTAAATAAATATATGAAATAATTTTTTGTGATTTATTATGTTAAATATTAATAATTTATAATATTAAAATGATTCTAATTAAATTCAAATGACAGCTGATCATGACTTACCCTAATTAAATTCAGATGACAGCAGATCATGACTCCAGGATAAAACCCCATTTGTTTTAGCAGTGTCTCATCCCATGTGTATAATCACGAGAAAACTAGAAATCAATCCATGGTCATATTGCCAAAAATAGAAATTCTTGTAGGAGAACATACTGTAAAATCACAATAACACATATATACAATGAACGAGACATGGCCCCTTTTTTATAGTTAAATAAAAGAATTTGATCATTGTGAAGAAAATAATAGCCCATAAAAATGTCATAAAATTCATCGTAAAACTTGATAATAATTGCCCATATGATGCAAAAAATAAGTTGGTCAAATTCTAATAAAGTCATATCAAACCATGATATTATGCAGATGGTAATAAGGCCATAAAACGCAATAAGTGTTGGAAATGAAAAAAAGTAAATAATTCAGATATTTGAAAGCTTCATTTCCAACAATCTCCCAGAAAATTTAAAATTTCCCAAACCAATATATAAAAGAAATATGATGACAATTTGTACCATTCAATCGGTGTTTGTGCCTTCCAGGCTTGAACAAACACTTGGCGTTAGAATATGCGTTTGAAAGAGCTATAATGGACTTGGCCTTGAATTAGATCCCTTGAGCTAAATTTCAATTGCCCCACACGCACACAATATTCGTTAGGACATAGTTATAGCAGGCGAGTGCACTAATGGCCCTGCACTTCAATCCTGATTCTCATGAAATCTCTGGGATTGGCCCAAACTTAGAGCCATGGCCCATGGCAACCTCACCTAGGTAAGTTATCTCATGGAAATCCCGCCTTTGTTCTGATTGAAAGTCAAACCCAACCTAACATCACATTTTTTATAGCACACCACCTTAGAGATGGGAATGAAGTGTTTCTTGTACACTCTTTTCATCAAATTTAGTGCTAATATGAGTCACGCAATACAGGTTGTTCCTACCCATTCAACCTTCTTCATGGGATCTCTAATCACAAAAGTTAAATCATCTTCGAAGGCGGCTCCCTTGCTGATTTAGCCCATTCCCCACAACGATAAAGGATCTAGCCTTAGCGCTAGTCCACGAGGCAATTTTTCATCTCATGCTAATTCACATGCTAATTCAAGGGTTTATTGATTTTTTTTCCAAGCTCAAGTTTGATTCCGAATACATAATTATAATTAAATTTACATCTCGATCTTAAAACATTTGTAAGATAATATTCTTTATTTCCACTCTTTATTTTGCATAATCCATAAAACTTGGCATATTTAACTTATGACCTAACACCTATACAGTCCATGGCCTGCAATTCATCATAGTGATTTATTTTTCTTCAATATTTTAGTGTAATAAGATCTCCTTGGTCATCCAAAATAAGAAAAAAAAAAAAATGGCAAAGTTCCCTGTCTCCCTTTTCCCTACAATTGTGTGCTTTATTCTCGTTTCAGGTATAATTGTTTAAAATTATCATTATTTTTCAATATGTTGAAATATATCGTGCGCATTATATTGAAGAATATATAATTGGAAAGCTAAAGATTATTTGTCATGTTTAAAACTCTTTGTAAGACAAAACATTCGGAATAAAAGATGGAGTGAAAATATCAAGTCAAATATATCATTTATCTTGAAAAGCATTTAGTTTCTTTGTTTAATTTCTTTTTATTTTCGTAATTATCTCGAAAATGTTTATTTTCATGAAAGATTGTGTTTGGATAGTTTTAAATTAACTGATACAACAATTTATAGTTAATGGACACAATGTGCCATTATTTATAGAGAGACAAATATCTCCATGAATTTATATATGAAGATAAATATATAACTATAACATTTAATTTTTTCTTTTCTTTCTTTTTTTTTTTTTGGGAATAACGGTGATCTTATTCAAAATTTCAAGCAACATTAAACGAAAAAATGTTCCCTGTTGCTATAGGAATAACATCAATGTTGGAATCTAAGGTAAGAGCATTTCTCACCTACAACTTGTTCACTCAACCTCGCCGGGCTCCACCCCCAAGAGAGAGAGAAGAAAAAAAGGAAGAAAAGAAAAGAAAGTCGAAGTTCTGAATTAAACTCCACAGTTTAATGCGTTTTGTTGTATCGTTACTGACTTCATTACATTCTTACTGTGAAATACTAACACAATCATATCTGAATTGTAATTGGATAATGAATTTTTAAGAGAAAAATATTGAATAAAAATAGTTATCCCACTTTAAACAAACTACTTTGATGAAAATGCAATAATTAATTCAAATTCATATATTATATATTTTTGTAATTAATTAATGCAGGTTGTTTGGGTGCATGGGAAATGCAGGATCCAGTCGTTGCAATAGCGTTTTTCTACTCTGATTGCTGGTCTAGTTGCCCTCCCGAAGGGGAAAGTACTATTATGGCCCCCGTTATTGTCTCCATGACAACATACATAGGGATAAATCGTCGCCTCTTCAACTTGTTACACGATTTCTACGTGCATAAGTCTATTTTGAATTTTAAATAAATATATAAACTAGAGTATGTAATCTATTTTGTTAGATAGTAATTGACTGTTAGTAATTTATAATGTTAAAATAATTATAAATTAATAGCATTACAAAAAAGTGATGTATCAGCTCCAATTAATCTGTTATCTGTAGCTGATGCTACAAACTAATCCCTGATCTGAGCTACGACATTGTAATAGCCATCATAAGTGGATACTGTCGTAGCTAATCTTTAACTATGGAATTTAATATAGTCAAATTTGAAACATTGTTATGGTTGATGATTGATATTGAATTTTGTTATTTTAAAAAAAAAAAAATTGCAATTGCTAAAGAAAATTTGTAGCTATGTTATTAACTCTTGGTATGAAAATTAGTTTCATAGCGATTTTTCTATAACGAATGCCCAATTTTTTGATACTATGATTCAAGTAAAATAAATACTTATAAATTAATATCAATATGAAATTCCTGAATTTTCTTCCTAAGTTTCATCCGATGTTCAAAATGCATTCAATTAATCTTGTAAAGCTCTTAATTACAAAGTGAATTTTTCTCCTTTGGAAGTTTAATTCCTTCATTTCTTGAACAAAAGTTGCGCAAAGAAAAGCATTCCATGAGGGTGGCTTTTCTATTTTTATTTATCTATATATATATATATATATGATTTTGGAGATAATGAAATAAGAACCACTAGAAGTTTTTAAAAAAGAGTGGAAATTTTTAAAGAAAATGCGGAAGTATTTTAAAAAGTACTGTAGAAGTTTGTGGATTATATATTGCAATTATATTTAAGTTTGTAAACTTGGGTAAATAAAGGGGTAAAAATTGGAATATCTAAAATTTGATATGAGAACTACAATAAAATTTTTATGCTCATGAATTTTCACTTGTGTCCTATCCTCATTTTACATAAAATCAAAGATAAAATTTATAAAATTAGATAAAATATTTTAATTCATGGATAAAATCAACTTCTCCCTTTTTAGAGAAACAATTACATTCAATCAATACATTAATATCAATATTTCGTTACATTCAGAGATCAAATCCATTAACTTACACAAGATGATTCTCCATGTTATGGAACAATAGAAAAATATGTAGCTAAAATAAATAAATAAATTATTGCGCGTATGCCATGAGTAGGAGTTGAACTCATGCGATCTCTACCTTGCCACTAGAACAAAACCTTATCAGCAATCAACTTTCTTTTTATAATTCGCATAGTAGTATTTTGAGTCATTTCTTTTTAATTTGTTGGGTCGAATTGATTTCGTTGGTGGTGTCTGATGAGTCAGCGCGACCCATGACTAATTATTACGTAGAAAAAAGAGAGATATTTCTCGAAACTCAGAGATATTTGCAATTAAGTCAGAACTAAGTGGTAAAGTATTTATTCCGTACATCTTTTATCAAAACCCTATACTCCATCAAGTGACAACATGGTTTCATTGTGTTAAATTGACGATTGTTTTTTCATTAATTATATTCAGGACAAAACACATGATAATTCAAGGAAATACTGGTTTAATTTTCAAACTCAAGTTTTGGTTCCAAATAAATAACTATAAGTGAATTTAGAGATCTTAGAAAATTCCCTAGGATAATTTTCTTTGTTTTCCATAATTTAGCTCTAAATAAAATTGCATGATCCATAAAACTTGCAAATTTAATTTATGATACAGTACCCCAAATAATTCATTTACGAAAAAGAAGCATTAATTATTTTTTTGTAAATATAACTCGTAAAAGATGGACCTGCCCCTATAAAATGCGAATGATAAATAGAATTCAGGATACCAATTGTCTTCACTTACATTCCTGTGATATTCTTTTTTTTCCCAAAATATTTTATTGTTCCTTCAAAAAAGAAAAAAAGAAAAAAAAAAGTGTAATAATCTTCTACTTTTGACCCTACCCTACTTGGGAAATGGCAAAGTTCTTGGAATCCCTTTTGCTACAATTGTGTGCTTTATTCCTGTTTCAGGTGTAATTGGTTAATTTTTCAATCTCTAAAGTGTTTTTACTTAAACTATAAAGAGATGATCAATTTTAATGGGAAAAATATAAAACAAAATGATTTTCCCACTTCAAAGTGATGTTTCAGTTAAATTTTGAAGTTCAAATATAGTCTTTAATTTAAGTTCAGGAGTGATTCTTCAAACAATGCCCAAGTCTAATTGATTTAGAGTTCAGGTTTAAGGTGATGTAAATAGTTTGAATTGCCTAGAACATAAAATATTCACAAAAAAAGTGTTAAGAATAGTTGGGAATTGATCCAGCAAAAACTCTCAACACTTAAGGTCAATGTCTATTCTATTTTAGACAACACGAGTAAGTAAGAAGGTCTTTGATAACTAAATATTGCTTAGTTGATTGTTTTTATCTATGAATGTTTATAGAAAGTGCCATACATTAGAATCAGTACACTTAACTTGATATATGTCGTGGAACATTTTTTTAGATGTACGGACAAGATCTTCTCTTATCGGGTCAGGTCAAATTGATTCGACCCACCTCTTGCTTTATGGATCTTGCCCAAATCAAGATATAACACAATTTAAAATAAGCATCCGAATCATTTAAATACTACTTACCTATTGGGAAAATGTATAAATTAAACAAAATCAAGCCCCACACGAGCAAGCATTCATATTCAAATGAGTGGTTTATTTCTATTCCACATCATAAATATATGTTAAACATATGAAATATTTTTTTAGATATATCTTATTTCTATTTTTATTTTTATTTCAATTTAGTATGGGAGTCATGACGTCGTGCACACGATAAAAGTGAGCTAATGGGTAGCATTTGGATAAAATTCTTGGCCAACTATGCATACCAAAATATTATTAATGGGTAGCTATTATTTTTCCAAAAATTATTATTCATACAAAATAAATATTTTTATTATTAAATACATGTAATATGGACAACTAGCATTATACTTTCTATATAAGCTAACTAATTCTATTAATAATTTGCAATTTTGCATAATATTCATCTATTAGCAAAGAACATTCAGGCCTTGCAATAATTTTCATCAGTTTCAATTTCACATATAGCATGCTACATCATTAGTGTCACACAATTAAATAAAATCCTATTTTCAATAAGATACAAAATAAAAAAAAAATTGACGCTGGAACAGCTTTTTCAAAGTTACAAGTGACCAAATTATGCAATATTATGACTATAGGGTAAGTTGTATAATTACACACATAATTAACAATATTTCATGAATCTTAGGGTTAAATACCCATCGTTATATATTATAAATAGGTACTCAAAACTTTTAAGTTCTGCATATTTCATAGCTTGTTACATTTTGTCCTCAAATTTTATACATATATTTATATAAATATATATGTATATCATTCTTTAATCTACTCATCAATATTATTTAAAAAAAAAAAAAGAAGGAAGAAGATGTCAAAGATTTCTATGTATAATTGCTTAGTGGTGATTGCTTTTGCTTTTTTGTGTCTCATATCTGGTATGAATTTTTGATCTTATTACGTTTTAATTATGAAAAATAATGTTGAAAATTAAAGAATATTTATCTTTATCTTTTTTTTTCCAAAAAAAAATTGATTTACATAGAATGGACTCAATAATTACGCATGATTAAGGTCCTAAAACTTTGCACCATTTCACTAAAAGTCTTTTTCTTCTTCTCCTTTTTTTTTTTTTTTT
>JACFYI010003825.1:3050289-3057789 GCA_014898755.1 Handroanthus guayacan
CCCCCCCCCCCCCACCCGGCGGGCGGAACCCCAAAATTCAGCCAGGGAATGGGGGAGAATAGGCGAGAATGGACCCAAAATTTCATAATGCATCAAATAATACCTCAAAAGAAGATGTTTTCAACTTTAAAGTCAATGTTCTTCCACTAAGGCCTTCTTTCTTCATGTCGGAGGAAAGATTTTCTGAAAGATCCGCTGCAAACAGGTTTTTTCCTAAATTAACTTGAAGAATTTTAAGTTGACAGCAAACAAAAATATTTTTGGACTGCATTCCAATGTGAAATACAAGAGAGTAACAGAACTTGTTAGCTCATCATTTTCATGTATCCAACTCTTGTTAGTATAATGTCCTTTATCTCCAAAATGCCACTCATAAAAGACAGCTACATTACACAAAGCAAGATCTACTAAAGCTTCACACTCCCCGAAAATACATCAAACAAAGTAACATAATGTGTGAAAGGGGAGAAAAAGAGTAGCATGACTAACGCTGAGGAAATAAGAAAATTTGGATGAGCATTTCTGTCTATTACCTAATTTCTGGTGAAGTAACCCCTCATCTTCAGTAGGTGAAAACGTTCTCTCATTGCTTATACTTTTTCTCTGAGTCACTTGAGGCGTATCTGTCCTCCCAAGTCCTAAGCCTACAGATAAGAAGAAATCTGCAAAAGGAAGCAAATTGGTTCTAATATATTTCTGCAAGAGCTGTTTTATAAAAATAACAGACTTACGAAGAAGTAATATCATTCTAATCAACTTGAATAATAGAATATGAAAATAAAGCAGTTTAAGATGACAGATAACAGAATCTCAAAATCCTTAGAACAAAATCAGGTTGATAATTAAATCTGCTGATTCTAAAAGTCAACAATCCTTCCACAGTTTTCCAAAAAACTCCAACTCGCATTCAAGATTACCAGGAAGAGATTAACAGTATTGTTGCACAAACCTGCAGATGAACGAGAAAATAGTGCACAGATGAAACTACTTTTCTGCAGCATTTCCTCACATGTTGTAATTCCCAACGCTGCCTTGAAAATATTTTCAGTGACCTTACCAATGCCCCCAATCTACAAATGGAGCTCTTCAATATACGGATATTGAGAATGCGAAACATGCACCTCAACCATAATAAAATTTAAAAGACCCCACAATATATCAATAAGCATTTGAAGAGTACCTTCCTTATGGGTAGTGAGGATATAAATGTCATGACAGCCATACGCTCATTTGGTAATACAAACTGGCCATTTGGCTTATTGATGTCAGAACAAACCTGGTTTTATGGAAGAAAATACAGACTTCAAATCATTAAATCTAAAGTATATATACTCATATAATTTATTGACTCATAGTCTCATACACATATGTAGCATCTAGATGCATGTAATGGATAAAGAAATGTTAAAAAATTAGACAAATTAACTCATAAAAATAAATGTTTGGAATGTATAAACCCATTATTGTAATGCTGCTCTAACAGCTCTATCCATGATTACTGAAGATTAGCATAGATCTTCAGCAAATTCTCCTTTTTCAATTTTCTTCTTTTTACTATATACTACAATTTTAACCAGATAAGAACCTATATCATGAAATATAATGAACAAGTCACTTTTCCTGTCAAAGTGCAGGTAGACATAATAACTCGATATTAACACAATCTCCTCTAATCTCTCTCACCACTGGCATAACCAAAATTTAGCATTTTCATGTTTGGTTTTGCTACTAAGTAGAAGAACTTTAAAGCCTGATTTAGGCAAGAGATATACCAAGTTCGGTAGATTTTCCCTTCAATTCAAAGAACTGGAGAGCTTATTCCAAAATTCAAGTTGCACAGCACACTCATCTAAAAAATGAACTAGAAGAGCAATTTTACACAGCCCAAATCCGTATGTGATCCAGGAAAAAGGTTGTGTCATGCACAGAGGAAAAAAAGAGGGGGGAAAAAAAGAAAGGTTACAAACATAGATAACTAGACAAGTCCAGCATAATACTGGAGCACCTTAGCAAGTAAGCGATTTGGCGCCACCCCAGCACTACATGTTAGTCCAGTCTCCTTGTGAACATTTTCTCTGAGCTCTTCAGCCACCTTAGGAAGCATAAGCACCAAGCATTGATGTCATTTACAATAAAAGGAGAAAATAGAAAAAATACATATAGAAAATAAAGTCTGATGAATGATGAATGACTGATCACATCATAGTTCATGTTCTAACATACTTCATCACCCCTCATTTCCTTGTCGTTGCAGAAGTTCGTTATGTCTAGGTACGCCTCATCCAAACTTGCAGCTAAGAAGTTGGGATCATATTTCTGGAAAACTAAATAAAGACAAGTGCATCAGGAAATTCAGAAGAAAGTATAATTTATTCCATATCAAACAAAGCCCAAAGGAGGGCATAACTCCTAACCTTTTCTTGTTAAATCACTATAATAATTGTATTTCTTGAAGTCTACTGGAACAAATATCAGTTCAGGGCACAATCTACGTGCAATAAATCCAGGCATTGCAGCTCTAACACCGAATTTCCGTGCCTGCAAGGGATAATTATGCCTCATTAAAGGCAAAGGGACTCATGACACTGCATCAAACTACAGTAAGCTAACTGCCAAGCTGTGCTATAAACTCATCAACAAAAAGCCTTCATAATCATCATTGAACTCACAGTCAATTGTGCCAACCTCATAATTAGCTGTTGAGATCATAGACATGCTACCAACAGCCATTGGCTTGCCTTTTAAAGAAGGATTGCACAGTGTTTCAACTGCCGCATAAAAAGCATCCATATCGACATGCAGCCAAATCCTTGACAGATCACGTGTGGCTTCTAATTCCAGAATCCTTTTATCAGCAATCTGTAAATGATATTTACTGTCAACTAGAGTTGATATATGTGTTCGACAGGATACATGAAAAACTGTTTATTTCTCCCACCTTTTGTCATCTTTATTATTTTTTTCCTTCTTGCTTTTAATTTTTCCCCTTCCCTACTTCATAATCTAGTCAATTTCACACTCAAAAGTATCATAATCACCCTAATTGTAGAGCAACTACATATAGCAATCCTGACAACCATTATAAAATCCTACTTCTCATTGAATTCACTCTTGAACCTAACCCCATGGCGGACACGCATATTAAGGCACAGCAATCAGAAATTTCCAAACATAATAAAGTATTTGCTCGATTGCTTCTCTTCGCCTTTACCGCTTGGGACTACTTTATACCTTTTGATGATGTGATATATCCAGGGGAGTAAGCTTGGCAAGCTGCGACCGCATGCTCTCCACTTTCTGATTCATGTAAGCTTCTTTCCTTTCCTCATTTTTGAAATACTTGGAACCTTTGCTCATCTCATACACTATTCTCTGCACTTTCTCCTTGTCCACCCCTTCCATCCCTAGCACGAGTCAAACCCCGAGACACTTAATCAAAGCATACCATCATAAAATCCTCAATCCAGTTAAGTGAAACAAAATTAAAAATGATCTCAAAATTTTCGAACAAGAAAACTACCTGCTTTGGCAGTAGTATAAACAGTGTTATAAGATTGCCATGGCCGAGCGGAATCGTTCCCGTTAACTGAACTTTCAATTTTCTCCATTTTTTCCTTCCTTTCTAGTACTGTTGACGCTTCAATTGGGATCACCGGATTGTTTGAGAAAGTATAAACAGAGGACTGAAATTTGGGGGAATATGCATTAATTCAATCGAAGAAGATGGTGGGGAAAACTTAGAAGTGGAGAGGCGCCAAAAAGCAATACCGCAATAATGGGGCGTATTAGATACGATATTTCAAATAAGGACCTCGATATATTGGAATGACGAATAAGTACACTGATAATGTTAAAATTGCAAGCGATGGCTCAAGACTGGAACAATTGCAAATATGCCATGAAAGTATGCCAAATTTTTGAAATTTCCCGACACTTTTATATTATTATTATTAAGTATTTACATTAAAATATATATATATATGTATAGATTATTTTACTTAGTAATGAACTATCATAAAATTTGTAACATCAACATCAAAATAATAAATAAAATTCAAAGAAAATAAATTTATCCAAAGTGCATTCTTATCATTGAAAGTTTTCCTCAATTTTATTTAATTAAAAGTACACAAAGAAGAACATTTAATGGGGATTCTATTTTTGTGTCTCACGATTAGAAATTGTGCCAGCTTTTAAAAAGTGAATTTTGGATTGATATATCTCAGCATAACTTAATTTTATTAAATGTGTTAGATAAATAAAATGGTAAATTAGGGTATTCAAATTTTAGTATGAGAACTATTTAATATGCCAAAAATTGGGGGTGCTATTTCGAATACTCTATTCTCTAAGTTCAGTACACTTTGACTTTTTTATTCTTTTCATATTAGCTAGCCTCTCCCAAAAATTTCTCTCTCTACCCAAAAATTCTCTCCACTGTTTTTTAACTATTTTTCCTCTAAAAATATCCTTTTACTAAAATTTAAATACATAATCAAATTTTAACATAAGTCAATCAGATTACGAAAACGAAAACGATTTTTGCGATAAAGAGATTCAAAGATATTAAGATCACGAACGAGTCTATTATTTTTTTTTGTTCGTAACATTTTTAATAAAATTGTTTTTTAAGCTCGGCCACGGCAGCCGAGCTTTAACAATGACCCTCAGTGGCTTCGGCCGAGGCACACCATTAAAGCTCAGCCGCTGTGGCCGAGCTTCTCTCTTTTTTTTTTTTTTTTTTTTTGCTGTTGTTTCTGGAGCTCGGCGGAGGAGCCGCTGAGCTCCTCATGTGCACCTAAGCCGGAGCCGCCGAGGTGCCTTGACCAAGCTCGACTGGCATGGCCGAGATGTATGTAAACTTTTTTTTCTTTTTTGTTAATGTCTATCTCAGCATGTGCACGGTGACCTTTGCCGAGCACATTAACGGGCCTCGGCACACTTGGCCGAGGTCCTCACATTAGGCTCGGCAACCTCTACCGAGCCTATATAACTTTTCTTTTTTTTTTTTTGGTTGCTTTTGGTTTTTTATATTATATATTATATTGTAATATACTATGAATATATATATTATATTATTAATATACTATCATAATATATTATTAATATTATATATATGCACTATTATATTATCAATGTAGTATTATGTATTATATTATAATGCACTATTAATATATATACTTTTCAATTTGTTTTTATTCTTTGTTTTCTTAATCCTAAAAATGCATGATTTAAATTTGTAATGGCAGATTATAATCACAAAATTATAAACATAGAATCATAAAATTCAAAAGAACAAAATTATAAACACAAAATTATAAATATTGCATATGAGTTTTAGAATACTAACATCAAAATTTAAAAAAAGTTGATATTAAATTTAAATATTGAGTAAAGATTTTTTGTAAGAGGAAGAAAGTTTTGGAAGAAATAAAGATAGAGTTGAGAGAATAAGTTGTAGAGAGAGAAATTTTTAAAGATGAAACGTTATTATAAAATGGACAAAAGAGTCCATGTGTACTGAACTTAGAGAATGAGGTACTAGAAATCGCGTTTCAGTAAAAATTTCTTATCATATCATTAATGTTACATTCTTTTTTATCATTTTACAAAAAATAAAATGATAATCAAAACCAACTCTTTTTTATAATAGTATAGATTATCATTAATATGTATTATCATCTAGTATTGTGTAATATAAAAATATATATTTTTACAAAGATATTAAAAATATAGATATTTATATATGTATGAGGTCTTGGCATGATCGTATAATGTGAGGGCGGCAATGCTTAATTGATATTTGTAATTGTTATAATTAATTGTTTTTTTGGCATCATTAGTCAAATAAAAAATGAATCACTCCTTTACTTTGCGAAAAGAGCCAATCAAAGAATTTCATTATATTCCTTGTAACGTGTTTTGTTTTATTTGATATTTCATAAGGATCAAATAAAGGATTAGGTATCAAAACCTTTGACACTATGAGTGAAGGGGTGACTTGTAGTAAAAAATTGTTAGATTAGCAGAAGTAGTTATCTATGATAACCTTCACATATTTGAACTAGTTCGAGTTGTGAGTAAGATAATAAAATGAATAAGATCAAAAGAACAAAGCAAATTCATAAATAAAAAGTTATCTCGTTTATGACGAATGACTTATTTATAGTGAATAGTATGTATCATTTCATACAAATTCCTATGATGTTTTCATAGGGCTTCAAAGGACCCCAAATCCAACGTTCTGGAACTAGGTCATATTCTCAACTCAAATCGAGACCCAAACAAAATGATGCGGATCCTTATGCTTCAGTTTGCCAAAGTATCTGCTCCTCCTATGTTGAAAAATAAGACATTTGCATTTGATTTCATTAACCCATGGACCTCTTGTTTGTCTGAAATTACGTTAGATGAAGCAAATGTATTTTTAATTCATGTTTTCCAACTTTTAAAATATGGAGCTATGAGCCAATTTAGTTGTATTTTTAAAATATGTTTTCCAATTTTTAATATTTTCATACTAGAAAACTATACTCTATTCTTTTAAATTTAAATGTATTTGAATAGTTATGTGAAAAATAGTAAATCGAAGAGATTATAAAGATTGACAATATATGTAGTTTCAATTTTGTATTAATGAAAAGGCTCGTTGTTTGAAGGAATGTATATAGCCTTGAATTAGTTAACATTAAATTAATCAAAATTTTTTATTATTGTGGTTACTAACTCGACATGTTTGGTCAAATCAAATAAACGCTCAAACTTTCTTATATATTTTAACAGATTAAAAGATGATAATAACACAAGCTTTTATCAAATGTTTGAATTCAACACCTCTTTTAAAACGTGAAATGTTCCAAAAATCTTAAATACAAAATTCAAGAGGAGTTCAAAAAATTCATAATTGAAGAATTCTATTAGGACTCGAAAAAAACTGATATGAGTATGTTGAACAATTTTTGAATTCGATTATTAACACATATTAAATATAGTCACAACTTGGATTATGTAATCTAATTTTATATATGTAAAAAATAAAATTATAATAATGATGAAAAGTGGTAAAATAAATTTCTTCTTATTTTTCTACGATATATGGTTAACACAAAAAATATCAATTAAAATGCAATTAAAATAATTAAACCTCACATGCTGAATAATTTCAAAATATAAATTTTTAATTATTTTACTACTCACGATTATTTCCCGAACCATATTATAAATTATTCAATCAATCTAAAATCATTTGATACTATCAATGAATCCCTAAATTTTTAGTCCTTCAAATACAATTAGAATTATCAAATGCGATAATTAAGAATAAATATTTAAACTTAGTATCCAATATAAAAAAAAAAAAAGAGAGAGAGAAGAAGACTAATTTACATATATTGTTGGAGATCACGGCAAATTTATTTTTAGTAAAAAATAAAACAATAATGGCCACAATAAAAATAAATAATACCAGCAATATATTTTAAATCCAAAGTCTCTCGAAAT
>JACFYI010003825.1:3062233-3075779 GCA_014898755.1 Handroanthus guayacan
TTTTTTTTTTTCAAGTTCTTTCATAAATCCCTTTCTCATTCTGTTTACATCCCTTTCTCATTTTGTTTACAATCTTACTACACAACTCAATTTAGTTGTTAATTCCCCTAGTTTATTATTTTGGTATGTAATCAGTTATATGCTTAATCTGTGTCTCCCTCTCTCCCTCTCTCTCTTCTTTTCTTTTTCTTCCACCCCCTAACCCCCCGGCCCTTTCGTGATTTGTCATATGCTCACTCTTGTTGAAATGAGAATGTGTTATTCATCAGATCTCTGATTTAACCAGCAATATCTTAAGAATTTTCTTGCTTGGCTTTGGATTATAAGTTTGAAGAAGAGTATAAATAAACGGAAACCTAAAGCACTGAGATCTGCATAGCTAGTAATAATTGGACCAAAGGCCTCTCTAATATCTGCTTTGAAAAAAACCCTGTTAGTTGACTTGCCTGCTTCCATATGCAGCTAGTTCTTTTATTAAAATTTTCTGAAAAGGTGTCTGATCTTGACTTCGTTTCGCTAATGATGATTATCTGCTTCTGAATTAACTTTGGTTTCTGTAAGTTAATTAAAAAATCTGAGTGATATGGAAAAAGTTTAAAAGGGGGCATTCCGAGAATCAAACTCGGGACCTCTCGCTCCCGAAGCGAGAATCATACCACTAGCCCAAATGCCCAGTTATGTATACTAATTGTGCTTATTACATGATTAACTTCTGATTGGACTATGTACTTTTAAAGAAGAGTAAAAACACATGGAATCTAAACCTCTGAAAATTAGTAATAATTGCATCAATGCTTCTCTAACATTCACAGTTTCACTAAATTTAAAACCTCTTTGATTAAAAGTTATTGAAAAGGTGCCTGTGTATTTGAGTTTGTTTTGGTTTTCGTAATGATGATTTGCTGCTTCCTAATTGACTTTGGTTCCCATAGTTTAATTCGAAAAATTGGAGTGATATGATAAAAAGTTTAAAAGGGGCATTCCGAGAATCGAACTCGGGACCTCTCGCACCCAAAGCGAGAATCATACCACTAGACCAAATGCCCAATTCTGTATGCTAATTGTGTTTATTGCATGATTATTGTGGCTTAAGTTCGTCCATTATGTCGCAGCTATTGATTTTTCCAACCATTTATTGTTTCTGCATATCAGCTTCTTCTAGTGTGTCTGATTTTTATTTTTATTTTTTTCCTCCCCTTCTTTTTCCAGTCGAAGATATTGGGTTGAAATGAAAAATGGTTACCAGTTATGGAACAGTTTCACAGTGGATCCAGTAACATCTCCTCAGTGAAGCATGTGAACAATCTTCTCTGTACTCAGCTAAAAAAAGGGCGCATTTTGGTTTTGTTGCTCTTTTAGGGTTGCAAGCTCCTTCATTGCCTTTCTTCAATGGACTTTGGTTTTTGATATGGATAAGTCCAGATGGACGGGCAGAACACCCTTTCCTTCAGGAACATTAGTTAGCAGGCACGCTTAATTTACTGCTTAAAGTTTCGGTAAACAACGCACCGCAGGATGGCCCTAAGTTTTTATTTTTCAAGCTAGATGATGTTACGGTTTCGGAAGTCAAATATCCAGTTTTGTATCTTAGATATTGCCAGTTACCGAAAAGAATCTTCCGTACAGTAGGACAGATTGCGATTTTATGCTAAACTTCGTGGATGTGAGTATTCCCATTTCCATTTGATCTGTGATGATGTACATTTCATGCAAGTTTGTTTCGTCAAAATAATATGAAAGCCAAATATTAATGATTAAAAGTAGGAGCTTTTGGAAATTTTGAGAAAAGTCAATATTGCGTATTGATTTAGTTTTTTCTAATTTTTATTGTTTACATGTCTTTGGCAGGCTCTTAATCCTGACTTCTGGGACCGCATCCACAAGATCTGACCTATTCCCATGGGTAATTAATGCAGTTCTGATGTCAGATAAGAGAAAGGTACTCTACCATTTAAAATTGTAAGTTCATGACTGTAAGAGTCAGTAATTATTCGTGGCTAATAACTTCCTTCTACTGATTGAAATTTAAGTCATTTCGTTTATGATATACAAAAATTTATGAAAACGATCTTGCATTAGTGCTCATGATTTTTTAACTGGATCTTCCACTGATTCAGATGCTGCTTCTGCTTAATTTTCCTGGTCTCACCATGAGATTGATGCTATGGTATTCATTTTTTTCCCCCTTATTTTATAAGTAGCCCGAAAAACGTAAAAATGATTTAAGGTTTAAAAATCCATATATTTGGTTAGGGCATTCCAAGGATCAAACTTGGGACCTCTTGGACCCTAGGTGAGAATCATAAATGCCCCGTTGGTTGGTTTTTCACTTTCTGCTTTATTGGTGCGATATTGCTTGTTCTCCTTCGTGCTATCACACCAATATAAGTTAACTGATATGAAAGGTAAGCCGTAAGCTGTTGTAGGTGGTTAGTAAAATTAATTTGTTATAGGACAATAGCACTTTTTTAATCCTTGGAAAAATGTAACAATGGTCTAATCCCTTTGTTATACATGTTTAGCAGAGCTTGGAAGTCATCACTCGCAGAAATGTAGAATAAGACTTCGAGTAGATCAACGACTAATTAGTAGAATGTCAGATAAACGACATGTGCATAGGTCAATTCAAAAAAGCTGGTGCATTAAAAATTATATCTTGCTCAGCATGAAGTTGGCCTATGTCATACAAAATGGATCCATATTCTCCCAAAATATTTGCCAACTAGGAATTTAATATTTTGTTCTCTCTCATGCATTATTTGAGTTGACTTACATTATAGTAGATCATCCTTGTTTCAATTTTTTTTTCTTTCTTTGTTTTTTTTTTTTAAAAAGGAAAAAGAGAAAAGGGATCAGGATGTCATAATAAAAAATGGGGCATTCCGAGAATCGAACTCGGGACCTCTCGCACCCAAAGCGAGAATCATACCACTAGACCAAATGCCCGGTTGTTGATCATTTCATCTGATGGCATCTCAAATGTGGACTTGAACATGATTCCTTGCAGTCAATTTTGACATCTAATATTTCTGTGTTGAAGTTGTCGGTTTTTACTAGCAAGTTTTAAGGGCATGTCCATCAGGTGACTGAACTTTTGGTGAATGTTCACAAAACTATTGGCATAATTCCAGTTCAGGATCGCATAACTTGTTCAACCTGCACAATTTATGTGCCTAAGACTTGAGGTAACATGTTCTAGACTAGATAGATACAACTTTTCTTCTCTCCTTCTGTTTGATCCTCTGATGTCCAAAAAGCACCTGAATTTTTATCTGATTAGCGTATGTGATGTTCATTTTTCAGGTTTGGAAGTTGTTGGGAGAGAATTTGGGAAGATGTCAAGGATAATGGCAAGTTAAGGTCTCTTGCTGCTGCTGTGTACTGGTTTTGAGGAGAAAGAAGCAAAAGAGTCAGTGTTTGGAAAGGGGGCATTCCGAGAATCGAACTCGGGACCTCTCGCACCCGAAGCGAGAATCATACCACTAGACCAAATGCCCTGCGTGTCTTTTGTTGCCAAATCTACTTTGATCTCTTGCTCAAGGCAACAGGTACCTGAGTAGTATTGCAGATTTAATGCGAGATTTGTTTTATTTTGTTGTAATTTTTATTATACTAGCAATTATATATGCGATACTTGTATATATAAAATGTCATCAGAATAATAGTATCATAACATTTTTTATTTCTTTCAAATGAATGAAATATAAAATTAAAAAGATGATTATTTGAAAATATTATTAATGAAAAAAGGGTAGCACGACACCAATTACGGAAAAAAATTGTAGATGAGTGATTATAGTTGAAATAGTGGAATAAGGTAATTCTGAAGGGTAAAATTGAAAAATTAAAATTTGGTATTAAAAAATTTATAGATATATATGTATGTATATGTACGGAAGTATGGATATGAAGATGTTAGTTGATTTGTCTATTTTGCCCTTTCTAGTTTTAAAAAGTTTACCCTATATTATAGTTGTTTGTAGGGGCATTCCGAGAATCGAACTCGGGACCTCTCGCACCCAAAGCGAGAATCATACCACTAGACCAAATGCCCTGTTGGTGAATTTAGTCCTAACCACTTATAATTGGTTGATTGGGCTGTATATTTGATTTATTTTGGGAATAATTTTTTATTTGTCAGAGTAGTGTAAATATTTTTTTCAAGGTAAACAGTTACACTTGCATGACCCAAATGATTATTCCCACTTGATTAGACTTTTTTCATCTCATAGCTTGTTCAATGCTTTTATCCTATATAGCAATTATGAGGGTGTTAATTTTTGAATGCATTATCAAATTTGTGTAAATATAAAAATATAAAAACAGTTTTTATCGCCCTTTTTTCTTAACTTTCTCCATTCATTACTTTTTTATTTCTCTGTCCTTGTAACGGTTATGTTAATTTATATCTTTTATCTTCAATTCTCTACTCTTTTAATTTTTCAGTGTCATTTCAGATGATAAATGCAAGCATATATATTTACACAATTAGAAATATATCATCACATAAAAAATAAAATATGCATTAATTTATGTGAATAAAAATTTTAAACACCTTCATCGAATGTGCTACAATTATAGTACTTATCAAGGATGATAACAAAATCACTTTAAATTTACCTTGAAAACAAAGGAAAATATCATTTTAAATGCCTACTAAAGCTGAAATCAGCACAGAGAAGAAAGCGCATTAGTCATTGATGCTGAAAACAAAGACAGCGTACTGTACAGTATAACAAACATGCAACTGCAACACCTTTTCTGGAAATCAAGTCATGGACTAATATGCAATTTCCAACCAGCTCTTGCATTTACATGGTTAAATTCCATACAAATAGCATGAACATGACAGGAACAAATGGTGTTTCCGACATCATTCGGCAGGCGACTTTTCGCTCATTGTATTGTCATCTTTCTGGTCGTTGTAGGGAATTTGTTCCTTGAGGATCTGAGAAGATATGTTGTTATCTTTCTCATCTTTCTGATCGTTGTAGGCAATTTGTTCCTTGAGTATCTGAGAAGATGTGTTGTTATCTTTCTCATCGTTGCGAGAAATTTGTTCCTTGATGATCTGGGAAGCAAATATCAAGAGCTCTACCATCTCAAGTCCAGCAGCAGAAACAAAGTCCAATTTCTCATGGCCGCCGTCGTTTATCTCAGTGGATGATTGTTCGGTTGAAGCTAACCAGCTTACAGGAAGAGAGCTGCTGAGGGCTGTCTTGACAAGATTTGCTTCGGTGATGATGTGGTCCAGAGCTTCTAAGCAGATGGTGTTTTCAGATTTTGATGCAGCTGAATCTTTGACCTGTAATATTGCATGTAACAAGAAAAGATGGTGTCTCAGGGCGTGATAGAGCGTAGACGACCAAGGACTCATTCTAGTGTTGAGTTAATTACCAAAACTCCCCGAGGTTTGGCCAGATTATTATGAAATTTATTGTTAAAAATACGCCCCAAGGCCACTAAAATTGATGGAACTTGTGGATAGTCAATGTTGTTTCTAGTGAAAGCTTAAAAAAGAAAGTTGAAAGTTTAAAATATGAAATTCCATTAAATTTTCATTTCAACATAATTTGCCAAACAATAATCCGAGCACAAAAATAGGCGTTTCAAATTATCTTTTTGGTTGGTGTTAGTTCTGTAATGGTGACTAACTACACGGTGAAATCTGTAAGATGGAAGCCAATGCTGAGGGGGTATTGTAATATCAAAAGATTTATTTATTTATTTAAATGATCCTAACCTTAGAGGGTTTTCTGGTAATCCTGTAGCACTTTTAGGCAGTAAATATCCAAAACAGGATGAGTAATCACCTTCAGAAGCGAAATCCGGAGTCTCCGAACTGAAGAAAGCAGATGCTCCATACTTTCCAGGCTCTCCTTAAGTGTTGCATTTTCAATCTTCAACCTACACACAAGACAGAATAAGAACAAAATAAGGAACAACAAGATCATATCTTTTATTACTTGCAATTCATAGCAGCAAATAAGCTACGAGAAACGATCCTAAGTTTGATACATCGGAATTTGAACAACAAAAAAATATCACGGCACTTCCATGAACCTTGCAAAATCCATGTTATGATTTGGCTTTTCGTAATGTAGATGTGCATCAGAATCACTTCCATCCGAAGCTCCAACCCAACGTGTTAAATAACTTCTCTTCAGCAAATTTTTAAGTTTTCCATCCTTTTCCTGTATGATTCTTCGTTCTCCAATCTCATCCGAATGCTTTCCTTGTGTCTTCTCCTGGCTGATCTTTCTGCACACGTGTGGAGCTCATATTAATATATTATGTGTAATTATAATTGTTTCCTACATTTTCAAAGACCGGTAACATCGCAGAGTATCATATATCGGCTGTAAAAAGAAAATGGAGTGCCATGATCAATTTATCATTTCCTAAGACCATATTTGACAGTTTTCTTTGACTATATGATGCTGTCTGAATGAGAATTCTTACGAAGAAACTTGAAAGAAATACTCATTATAAAATGAAGAAGAGAACAGACCCTTGCAGCATATACCGTTCCTGCTTCAGCTGTGCTAACTCCATAAGGGCTTTAACCTTTTCATGTGTAACCTAAACCCATAAAAGATAACCATCACAGATATGAAATAGATAGAAACTAAAAAACATTATTTTTCCAGATTCGAATATTCCAAAGGGACTTTTTAACAGTACATACAGATTCTCAGCAAACATTAACTTTCTTATGACAAGCAACAAGCCAAATAGGAGAATAGAAGCATTCCATATCACCTGCAGTAAGTTTCTCTGAAGTTCTTCAATTTTTTTCTGTAAAGCTGCATTTACATTCCTCTCTAGTAGGTGTCTTTCTTCTTGCTGTGATAGAAGTAATAATGTGGCAACCTGAGTACAAACAAAACATATATAAATACAATCTCATAATGCTAAAATCAAGGAAGGAAAATGTTTTTTGGACAACCTTTTCCTGCAATGCCTGAGCAAGGGCTTCAGAAGTACCGCTAGTTTCAGGAGCACTCGGAGTTGGCAAGCCAGGATTATCACTCTGGAACATGTGAAGAAAATTGAATTATAATATCACACACAGAAACACATATATAACCCACCCTGACATCGTAGGTAATGCTCTCTTCGCAAAAGGAAAAGAAAATTTTAATTTATTACTTCTCCAAACTATTTCTGTGTCAAAATAGCCTTTGGATACAAGGCGATTTTGGCTATTTAACAATTGGGATCACAAGAAAAATAAGAAAAACAATGGCATTTATGACTTTTGAACTATTAGCAAGGGTAAGTACAGTGGACTGATGCATATGAACATGTAAACAAAAAGGCACTACGTCATGGTTACAGCATCAACAAGTTTCCTATGCACAACAAATGAATAATCCAAGAGCCCAAACCACAGTTCTTATGACACTTTACTACACCTTGTTTGATACAAGGATTCTCAGTGATGAAAAGAAAAAAGAAATGCTAGGGAAATCAATTTGAGCATTTGGTTGCTTTTCGAACTAGATATTTTCCTCACCAAAACTGAGAGAGGGACCCAACTGAAGGATTATTTACTCACTTGCATCCTCCTCTCCATTTACTTCCCCATTATTATCCATAGACAACCAAAAATAAGAGCTGCAGATCTTTAATTTTTCTGACCAAGCATTTTAGTTTCCTCATCAAAATGCTTGAGAACTAGATAACATGTAAAACATAAGAAAAACCAATCCAATCCTAGCTCCCACTAATAAGCTGTGGGTGGTCTGGGGAATGAGAATATCGGACAGAAAAAGAAAAGCAGGTAAATGCTCAAACTGAGACAAAACATGTCAACACAAGCCGCAATAGAAGGAGCATGCCTTAATAATTGGAGCTGGCTCAGAATCAGCACTAACATGCACATCTTTGCATTCGCTCTCATGTAATTCCTTGTCCTGTATCACAGAAGATCCCGAATTGTGTTCTCTACTCTGTTCGAGCTGCTTGAGCTTCTCAACTACCACATCAGTAATTGATTTCAGCTCCGAATGCCCCTCATCAAGTAAGCGTGAGATATCAATTCGGTACTGAGAATGTTGTTGATGTAATGCTGATATCTGCTTTCTGATCATCTCTTTTGAAAGCTTCTATATGTTAAATGGTTTGAAATTAGTACCAAACAAAGTGCAACTGCAAATTTCTGTAGGATAAAAGGATTTCGTACTTTCTTTTTCTCCAGATTACGAACTTTCTTCTTCAAATGAGTTTCAATTTCCAGTCCCTAATCATCAAGATAAATCGAAGTAACGATAGTCAACAATGCAGGAGCAGCAGATATTATATGTAGCACATGTTTAAGGGTCAAAGAAAAGAGAAAAAGAAGCTCACCACTCGAAGCTTGTTTTGTAAATTATCTACATCTTTCCTCAGAGTCCCAATTTCTGCTTCAAGAGAATTCTGTCTGAAGAAAAGTTCATCAGCAAATACCCAAATCGGATGTCAGAAAGTAAATATGATAATTTCCCATGGTCCATTTAGCTCTTATCAATATCCAAACACTGTGTTCTGCTTGGTTCTATTATTTTTTTTTTTCTTTTTTTAAATCTCATTTTTATTTTCAAATAGAAAACTGAACGCTACAGTATATGGACCAAAAAGAATAACAAGTATAAAATAGTAATTCCAATTAGTAAATGGCATCGATCAAAGAATATTAGCTTGAGTACGCTTCAGACATCAGGCAACATCAGAAGAGCTAATGCGAATCAGTTAATCATTAGTGCTCTAAATCAAAAGTCTAAGAAGAGATAAGTAGATTACTTATATTTAATAGAACTTACAATGTAATTGGAAGTGGAAGTATCCTGATCATTTTGGAACCTCCATGTTTCATCTGAATCATTTAAAAGACACTCGCATTTCTCTTCCCAGCTTGCATCAGTAAAATTCTCCAGGGAACATTGTCTGATGTGGTAAAATTTATCAATAACCTATCATAAAGCAAAAGAAAGTCTTCAAAATGGGGAACAGGTAAATTACATTATGAAGACACCCTTTCATTTAATGCTGATAAGTACATCCTCTATCATATGAATATTCAAGCTTTCCCAAGTTTGATACAGTCAAGGATTTAATAAAGAAGAGTTTCTTTGTGAAATATTATCATATGGCGTCATGTAGATTGTAAGAATCTTGATAGTTACCCCTTTGAAAATCTCAGTCTCAGTTTTGTATTTTTCTAAATTAATCTTGAGAGTCGAGGTTAGCTCCTTTTCTTCAAGAAGTTCAGTGGTGAGCTCTTCAACCCTGTAGGAAAAAGTGTATGCTTTAATCCACTGCACCAGCTATGGAACTCTTATTCATCTCAAGAAAAAGAGAAGCCAGTATAGGACACATGTCATCAACAAAGAAAAAGAAATTAGATGCAGAGAAATTACGAGTCAACAATGTTTCATAACACATCACGCAAAGATTAATTCATGTCTGCATGCCGTTGGCCACCATGAGTGTTTTCATATCATACGTATTTCAAAAGAGAGTAAACATTATAAGGAGAACCTCAAAGCAATTTATGATATGTATTATATCTCCAACTCAAAAACATGTTTAAAACAACTGGGAAAGGTCAAATATATTCAGTGAGACACCTTTTTTGGGATTTGTTCAGCTCCTGTGGCATGAGCTCCACTTTCTCCTTAGCTTTTTCTGCCTGTTACCAACCATATGTTAATTAGTTAAAACAAGGTGCCTGAATTCCTTCATATCATAAATTGAAAGAATAAAGTGAGAACCACCAAAAGGCCCCATATCAATGCTTTGCTGAAAAAGGCAGATAGAATGAGCCTTACAGCCTGAGCTTTAAGCTATACCCCATTATACAGTCTTAATCAGGCATGATAGGGAGGGGGTGGAAAGGCAGGGAAACATTGACAGAAGAAACAGTCAACCTCCATTATTGCATTATCTCGCTCTGAAAAAGCAGCAGCAACACAACCTTGGAAAAATTTAAGCTGCTTCTCAGCTTCAACATTCTGGCATGGAAAACAAACACTAAAACGTAGTCAACTAGTCTGATGAAAATTTGATATAGAATCCTAACCTTTTTAGTTTTTAAGCCCAGATGGTGGAGGTATGGTAGTCAGTTTTATGAAAAATTGAATTACATACAACAGAAAGCACACAGAAACAGCTAAGTGTTGTAAAATAGGGCAGGCAGCAATCCATAAGAGGAGGTACATGGTAAATCTATTTATAAGAGAGAAAAAGAGACCTTTAAGACTTCTGCACTATGTAGATCGGCTAGTTGGCCCTGGAAACAGCAACACATACGATAAGATTTATTTAGCAAGAAGAACTCAGAACCACACAAATGATGAATGAATAAAAGCAGATCACACTTTGATACGATAAGCCTCAGATAGCTCCTCTTGAAGATTTTGATTTTCTCTTGTGCAAGCAGTTAACTTATTTTTCAAATTCTCAATCTCCTGCTCCAACCCAGCCGTCCTGATTTGAGAAAAACCAAGAACCATATCATAACATAGACGTGGAATTAATCATAAGATGCCAAACTCAATAGTTAACATGTTTTTCCACCTTTGAAAGTGCATTCGAGTTGCTACTCCAAGATAGGCAGGTCCAGCTTGTTGCATACACAACTGTTCAATATCTCTTTGAAGTTCACTGCGTTCTGCAGAAAAGATCAACAACGCATAAGATGAGCAACCAATGCTTAAACTACTGAAATTGAGGCCTACTGCAGTTTCAATACAATGGTAGGCCTTAATGGTAACACCAGTTATCATAGTCTACCCATAGACCAAAGCCAGTATCATGCAAATCCTAAAATGTTCTCTTGTGAAACCAATTCTTCACTTTATTAATATCCATTATCACCTTTGCAGCCACAATAACTAACCGTTTCAATTTTGAATCACAAACATAGTCAATTAAATTAAAAGGAGAATTATAGAAGAATCCTAAACTAACTAACATCCAAATGAATGCATACCGTGCTCCAACTGTTGAACACGAGCAACTAACGATTCCCGGTCCGTAAAGTTTTCATCCATTGCTGAAAAAGCAAAAATCATATAGAATCATGTTCGTATTCTACATAAATTTAAGAAGGACACGTTCATATCTTCAGCAACAGCACTAAAATTATTTAAACAAAAAACACCTGCAATCGCATCATAGTACGAGACAACAAATTGAGAAAGAATAACAATAAAAATTGCACTTTAATCGGAGCCCACCACGATTCTGATCTTGCGACTGTTAAATTTCACAACCAGGACCATCATCGACGAATATTTCGAATTGTCATACAGTTAGGAAATGAATTTCTAGCAGAAAATTGAAACCCGTCTATCATTCGGCCATAAATGAGGGTGCACAGACACCAAAAATTCAGCACAAACACCAAGAATCCAGCACAAACACCAAGAAATTCATAAGAAATCATAGAATACTTACCGGAGAATCAAAAGGACATTTGGAACTCTGGAACACGGCGTGCCTTATTTCTCGTTTCCTCCTGAGCAAGTTTGATGAGTGATGATTGTGTGCTCTCTTTTTCTTAATTAATTAATTAATCAATCAGTTTGAGCTGTAAAATTCTTTTCTTTGATGGCCTTGCGGAGAATTGAGATTCAATTTTCAGCCATACCATACTAAAATTACCATATCACCCCCTCTTACACTTCTTTTGCGTTCAATTAACAAATTGAGATGATTAGCTCTTGCCTAAGAGTGTCATTAATGCTTATAAGTTCGATCCTCACTTGCCTGGCCCATGTGATAAGAAATATATGTTTTAATCATTTCTCGAAGAAAAAATAAATTAACGAACCACATAGAACTTGCTTTTAATTTTTTGAACAAATTTGTAATTGGACAAAGAAATAAGTTAGTTTATCAATAATTAATCGTACATAATTTTATATCCAAGAAATTATGAATATGGGTTTATATAGAGTGGCAAAACGTTTTTCTACTGAGTAGTATATTTTAATATTTGTTTGTTAATTATTATATTTGGTCTCGATTTTGAAAGCAGTTAATTTATGTATTGATCTTGATTTCTAATGTAGTTAACTGCTAATATATATATATTTGAAAGCGGTCTTTGACTTCAGTCCAATTAATTTTGACTAAACTCGTGAATTCTCATAATTTTGAATTATTTTAATAAATTGAAAATTTTTGATTGGCTGTTGGTTTGAAAATTTGTAATCCTAAATTTTTTAAATTTAAACGAATTATCATTCTTATGTATCTCTAATGTTAACAAAGATATACACAAAACATATTCATATATATCTTAATTGGATCATGAGAATTCCTAAAAATTGCAACTTTTTAGGGACAAGTAAAATATAAATTTGTATTCAGTTTCATTATTCATGTCAAACTCTTTACGAGATAATAATTTACTTTCTCTTAAGCTCTCTCATAAAACCACGTTTTCTACAAAACCCAATCTATCTCTCTCTCTCTCTCTCAAGATTTTGCAGCAAAAAATTGAAGTAATATGAATCACTTGTGGTAGCGATTTTTATATTGTAATTTTGTTGAAGGTTCTTTTGATTAAAGTTTGTTGATAACTTTGCACATTGTCGGCAGATTTAACTTGCAATTCAAGTGTGGGTTCTTTCGAATATAAGACGAAAAAAAGACATACGAGGATAAACATTTTACTTGAGTGAAATTTTATTTTTGAGTGTTTGATTATGCAACTCTTACCATTTGAATATCATATTATGTGATTGTCGGTGCATACTTAGTAAGAATAATTTTTGGATTATTGTTCTGCACGTGTTACTGTGAGAAATAGCGAGTGAACGTGTGTGTCTATATATATATATATATATTAAGTCATATTTATACATGTTATAGGAGATTCTTTTTTTTTTTGGTCATTTTACTAGGCCAATTTTGTTTGCATATTTTATTTCCCATTACTATTACTAATTCTAATTTCTTTCAGTTAAATAGGTCTGTTCTCCTGAGTTGTATTGATTTAAGTATCATGATATGATTTGAGTACGTATATCTTGCAAGTAAATTATTTCTCATGAGTAACAACCTTTTGGTTGGCTATTGATGAAAATATATCTAATAATTACTTTTATATGGGAGCATTTTGTTAAAAGAAACAAACCAAAAATATATTTATATTTGAAGAAATAAAAGTTATATGACTTAGCCAAGGGAAGGGATACATATCCTATGGATATGAAAAAATATTGTCACTTTCTGATGTTTGCTTATGTGTAATTAATGATTGTACTGATCAATGTATGCTTTCATTTTTTCGTATTGCTAGGTTAAATTTTGAATTTAGGTATTTTCTAATCTTTAAACATGAATTAATTTTTAAATATATCATCTCAATATTATATTTTTTATGCTAGGAGAAAATTTAAGTTCATTGTATTTAAAATTTATTTGTTATTTATTTATTTATTTAAAGTTTGGATTTAAATATATTTTATATTTCTCATATTACACTCTGAGTCATTCATTTAAATTTATTGAAATTAGAAAATATTAAATTTATACTCTCTTTTTTTTTTTT
>JACFYI010003825.1:3076910-3094156 GCA_014898755.1 Handroanthus guayacan
AAGATATTGCAAGCTTCCAATAACTTGAGAATATCTCAACTGAGACACAAGAATACCACTCTCATTTTTTAAAAGTGCCACAGAAGGATCATATGGAGTCTTAGCGATTCTACTCTCTTTATAGCCAAATTTCTCAATTATCTTCTCAACATAATGAGATTGAGAAATAGCTATACCATCAGTTGACCGAATCAATTTGAGTCCAAGAATCACATTAGCTTCTCCCATATCCTTCATTTCAAATTTACTTTTCGAAAATGATTTTGTCTCATTTATTATCTCAATATTCGATCCTATCAACAGAATGTCATCCAGATATAGGCATAGCACGATACAGTTATCACCCTTAACCTTACAGTAGACGCACTTATCATTATCAATGACAACAAAGCCAAATGACATAATAGTTTTGTCAAACTTTTTATGCCATTGTTTAGGTGCTTGTTTCAATCCGTAAAGAGATTTAACAAGCTTGCAGACTTTTCGTTCGTTTCCAGGAGCTACAAATCCCTCTGGCTGATCCATATATATTTCCTCCTCAAGATCACCATACAGAAAGAGTGTTGCACACTCTATGCATGTGCATCTAATATATAATTAATATATACATACATATATGCAATACAATCGGTCTATATATGCATAGAATTATAAATAACGACAATTGGTTGTTGATGATCGTGGTGGGCTGTTGATGATGAAGATATAGTAAAAAATTTATAATGGGAGTATGATGAGCGGAGGTGACTCATGAGTCATGAGCCTAATGAACTTACTTGAGCACGAGTACTCGTTGGACGTTCTTTTAATGGCTTTTTTTTCATGATAATTAAAAGTTGACTTTAATTTGAGAAGCCAAAATATTTTACACCATTTATAAAGATAATAAATCAAAATGAGTAAATTTCAGTAGTAAAATGCTGAACAATGGAAAAACAATGCATACAAAGGCCTATTTATTTTTGTGAATTGGGTTGGAAGGAATATTAAATGTAGGCCGAACCTATGTTTACTTGATTCAGAACTATACTTAGCCCACGAATAACCCAAGGCTATATACAAAAACTTAATTTTCCTTGATTATTTATCAAGGTATGGGAGGTGTGATTAAACAATTTAGCCAACATTTCAATGGATTTGCATAAGAAATAATTCCTCCCCTAATTTGCTAAGGTGTTGGCTTCTTTTTAAGTTTTGTTCACATTAAACAGAACACCACAGAGAATCACACTTTATCATCCATATTAATAGACGTGAACATGTTATAATTCATATCACTCATTTTATCTTTCAAACAAAACAAATGATTATTATAATGAATTGGTTACATTATATACTTAATCTTACATCTTTGTCTATTACACACTTATTTCATCAAAAAAGGTAAATATGCGCTATAAATACTCAATCTCGCCCTAAGTCCAATTCCTTATACCAAACACAAAGAGAGGTATAACAAAATTTGGCAGACAAGCACCCAAACGTCTACCTTTGGTTGTATGATACCTTATTTCAAGAATAACTGAAGAAAAGGTACTGAAACGACATCCATTTAGTCGTTCCTTTTCTCTTCATCTCCTGTCATTTGTTATTGCACATCTCTCTCTAATTTTCTTCAAGTCAACTAGGTACGATAACTTTCAGCAAACAAGCAACAATTTCTACAATGGACTAACATACATCTAAGACAAAAATTGTCCTTACCGGATCTGATAAGATCCTCCTCCTATACTATATGCTAAATATCCTTTATTATTTACATTCATAGAGCAAGTCTGTCGGAAGACATGCAAACAACGGAGCTTCAATTAGAGGGAGAGAGAGATTCTAAATGGGTAATCTCTGTGCCCAACTCTATCAGGCTTGAATCATCTGTACATTCTGTGGAGAACAAAATAAATCGATCAAGAAAGCGAAGTACATTGTATCCGTGAAGTGGAACAAAAGCAATATAAATTACTACATGAATTGGTACATACTTTCAGGCGGTTGTATCATATGGAGACTGTAATCATCCTAGTTACCGTTATAAGCTGAGCACAGGTAATAGTCATGTAACATACGGTAAACAATGTGATTTACGTGAAGGAATCAACTCATCAAGGTGGTGAAGTGTGCACTGGTTTGTAACTCAAATCAAGAAGACGCACATGCACATAAATACTGTTCAGCTTCATCTTTCAGTCATTGTTGATTAGTTTTTTCATTAAGATAGAGAAATTTGTTTTAGCTTCACTTATCAATTCAGCCAACACCCCAAAGAGAAAGCAACAAAGAAAATATTCAGGAGGCAAAAGTTTCAGTTTCCCGCCTTGGCTAATGAGAATAAAGCTTAGGTAGATAAAAGATCTATCACCGAGATCTCTTTAGGCCATAACACATTACCATATAGCCAATGGAAGACTAAGTGACAAAAGTATTCCTACTTGGAGACCAAAACCTCATCTTCATGAACCCTTTTTCGTTTTCCATATTCAAGGAACTTATAACCAAGTTTCACATGGATCTATGCAAAGTTCCAGCAAACAATATAGAATTCTCATGGCAATAAAAAGAATGTCAGGAATATCTTACCATCCTAGGAGTGTTTCTTCCTTTCAATGTCTTTGATGCTGCCTCTGCAAAAGCCTGTGCTGCTTCAGCATCGGCCTCCGCTGCCTCAGCCTCCCGAGCTGCCTCTTCTGCTTCAGCCATTGCAGCTTCTGCTTCAGCAACTGCTTGGGCTGCAGCTGCAGCAGCTTCTTTTGGAGTCATGTTCCTCATCCTGGCTAACTCTAAATCAATCTGAGATTTCATGAGATTAATGTCACCATGGTCAATTCTTGGAGAAATCCTCTGTCGTCCTTCCACGGGAATGGATGGATTTCTTCTTCTTTCTGATAACATGGAAGTTGCAGCTATTTTGTATTTGCGTTTCATCTACAAAAAAAGTCAAGCAGCCTCCAAATTTAAGTCAAGTATCTTCATTTCTCTAATAATTCAACAAAGTGTTAAAACAAATAAATCTACATTTGTTATTAGTACTCAAAAAGGAAAGGGCAACATTAATAACACCTTAATAAGTTTCCCCGTTGCAGCCAAATGTTTCAACTTCGCAGACAATATCCTCTTAAAGTTTGGAGGTGCCCAGTATTGATCCTACAAGGGGAAAAAAGATTCGTAAGACTAGAAGCAGATAGCTGACACAACCTCACCATGGTTCCAAATTAGGTTCTAGAAGACTAGAACTAAGCCATGAAGTACAGGAAAAAGGATGTATGAAGGTTCTCGTGTACAATGAGAAGACAGCAGAGGTATGGATTACCCCACTACACAAAAATTGACCTAAGTGTTCTAGAGCACACAAAAAAAACAATATATGGGTAAAAACATCTTATGCAAGTCTTAGTGCACAATAAGAAGGCAGCAGAGGTCTGGATTACCACACTTTAGCACATTAACCTCATTGTTCTAAAGCATAAAAGAAACACTATTCAAGCTTAGATAATACAAAATGCTCGTTGATCCTTTCAGAAGAAAAAGAATGTGCAAATCCGTGCCATCAGAGACTTCTATAGATTGTCTTTGTTAAAACTCAAGGTGTTAATCACAATGATTTGAAGATTGTGCATCATTTATAAAATTATATTTTGGATCTAATTATATGAACGGAGTGATTCCTCGATCAATTTCTGTCACAGGTTGTAATTGTTCACCTATAGATAGAGGTGCTGCTATAAGCAAAATTAAGAGAGAAATGGAAGTCTTGTAGGCTACACCTCCTTCCCCACTTTCTCCATAGTTGCAGGCCAACTGGCCAAACCATGTATCAGAAAGGGTGAAAAATCATAGACATACCCAAAAAAGTTGATTTGCTGGCTAAGCTTATTTAAAAATTTTTATAAGCTCCTAAATGTTATTAAAAAAAAAAAACAAAAAAAGATTGTAAATACAAAATGCTTGAGCTTTTTCAAAAGGTTACGATCTTGAAATATTTTGAACAATAAGATGTCTGAGCTTATAAATGTTAATAATTACAATTCAGTAACAAGATGGTTAAAATAGAACAAATTTGTTAAAACCTTAAAAATAGAGATATACTTCTCAATTTTTTACAAAGAGCCTATGAGATTCTAACATCGAAATTTAGGAGCATGCAAACCCCTTTCTTGAAAATTTTATTGAACCCTTTATCGCATCTTACCTCGGACACCTTCCCTATTGCAGCCGGCCTACCCTTTTCTCCACTCTACAGGAGCCCTTACCTTATTTTCTTCTTCCTTTCCACAGTCTTTTATCTTCTCCTTTCTCCAGCCTCCTCGTGGAGGTCCACAGTTTGGGTCTCAAAATAACGAGAAGGGAAAATGGAAAAATGAATAAATAAAGACCTTCCAGCGGGCAATCCGTCTTTGTTTTCCCAGATTGGTCTATTGTTGGTTTAATTAAACCTTCATTTTCTATGGCCAATTCTGGCTGTCTGTATATGTCATGCCTTGTGCAATGATCTCTCTGATTTCATCACAACTTAGTAATAGTTTTTTGTGGTTTATATCTGATTAACGATAATACAATGATCTCTGCCCAACTAGGTCAAATCTAATCGTGATCTCTGCCTAATTTTACCACAGCTTTCATCACGATCCTTGCCAACTCAGTCACGGATGGATAAAATCTCATCGTAATCGCTGTCTATATGCGTTACAGACCTACGAAACATAAAATCTTAATGTGATCCTTGCCCAATTATTTCAAACCAAATAAAACCTAGCTGTGGTCTCTCTCTAACTCCGTTGTGTCTCCAATAAATCTGGTTACTCGTTATCTGCTCCATCTATTACTTGAGCCTCAGGACTCACCAAAATTTATTATTCATCTTATCCTAGTTAATGCATATTCTATTCGCTGTAGAAGGATGCTCAGCTTAATGCGGGTGGAGGAGGCAAAATGTTAATGTATTTGTTCAATCTTCCTTATATTTGTGCTTTTGTGTAAATTGGGCATAATTGGTAGATATGCTCTCCTGAAGCAATAGTGTTAGAGAGAAGGTACAAATTATAAGTCACGACTTCAATATAAGGTAACTGATAATCAACGTATAACAGTTCTATCTTATAATATAAAAATGCATTACGATCTATGAGCACAGGGCAACCACAGAGTACATAGCATGGTTTCAGGCTAGCCTCCTTCACAAAGAATACCTTTAAAATTTGACATACAACTACAGACAAGCTGTTAGATTTCATCAACCCAACAACGAAAAGAAACAGTGTATCTGATAGACTTGAATTAATTGATTAAAAGAAAAAAGCACCTCTATGTATGCAGCTATGGTTGTCTTATTAGAACCATCAGGCTCCCTCAAGTTGTTTATGGCCTCCATTATGAGATTGTCCAGCCTATCGTAATGTAAAAGATAGAGATCCACTGTCAGTGATCCATGGCATTTCAGACAAAACTATCTTAAGCTACCATCAATAAAGACCCAGTACTCTTGTCTAAAGCACTAGCAGAATACAAATAGAGTAACATATCGAGATGTGGGAATGCTAGTAGACATGCTGCGTGTTATCAGAAACGTGCGCGATAAAAAGTGCATGTCAGGATATGGCAAATGTATATCACAAAGAGATCGAAATCTAGCAAGGATACTGGGTATCTTACTCACAGAAGCAAAAGAACATATATCAAAGTCATCTAAAAATCCGGACTTCTTTTCTCAAAATTTCGATGAACTTGATCAAATATGTAAAAGTCAAAATAAATGATATGTACAAGTAGACCACATGTTGTAACTTTGAGTTGGAAATGCTGACATAATTCTAGATAATAAGTATAACCTCATGATAGATCTCTTCGGGCCATCGTTTGGTGAAGAACCGCCAGAAGTAGCAAGGGGCCTAGCATCACCTACTTCATCGTCACTTTGACTTAAGGCCGACAGAGCCATAGAGCTCTCTCCATGCTTAGGGGCAGGGTGCATCCTTTTTAGTGCTAACCTAGCCCTCTCCCGTGAACCCCATCCATTTGCCATGACACTCATGTTCCTCCACTTATCCTAATCGACATCATACCAACATTAATTAGAAACAACTAAATTTCTAGAACTCATAACACAATGGATATATTATAACCATTACCACAGCTAAAATATGGTGGACTAAAAATTTACCTTCAGATCAACATTGGAACGAAGATACAAAACTCCACTGAATTGTGGATCCTTGAGAATTGTACGCCATTTCCCCGGCCCATGCTTAAGGACTCCAGCTTTAAGAGCTGCTTCTTCCTCTGGAGTCCACTTTTGTTTAGGTGCGCCCATTAGTTATCAAGCCCAGCCAAATTCTTAGAGGGGATCAACTGCAAAAAGAAGGTTCTCTCAAGCATCTCCCATCATACCATAATGAATTCAAACAGTTTAACGTTATAGAAATAACCAATAACCAAAATGACAGAAGGAAGATCCATAAAAGCGCAAAGGAAATGCCATTTTTTAGCATTTACAAAATAAAATTTAACCTGGAGATTTGATTGTGCTTAATATCCAAAAAGAACAGATCCTCTTTTCTTATGCCCTTAGAAAAATAACATAGACTTAAAAAAATTGCAAAAAAAGGCACATCATTAATCAGATTTCAGCGTTCTCCCTGATCAACATCCATTTGGAATCACAAAGTCCTAGGTAAATTAACCAAAATTCAATCAAAATCAGTTTGCTTTATGCTTTTCCATGGAGCATAAAAATTAGGATTCATTGAGCCACGGACAAGAAAACCCTAACCCTAATTTTGTAACAGGCATTGCAATACCTTGAAATTGGGTTCCACGCGGAGCTGAAATCAGGAAATTAAACTAGGCGAAATGAAATATTACCTGAAAATTAGAGAATGCTGATCTGATTTGAAGATCTGGTAACCAGAATTTGGGAGAACCGCCTTTCCTGATCTTATTTCCTATATACGTACATGTAACTGTATGCATAGGTATGATGTTGGTCTCAATTAACGGTATTAGTGCGTATTTTCTCTTTCTTGTCCACGTGGGTTGGAGCACTCGTTTGATGGGATTAATATAGCAATATAAATTAATAAATAAATTATAAAATGTTTGTAGAATCCATCCCCCGCCCCCGCCGCCACCGACCCACCCACGCCCAAAAAACTCCAAAAAAAAAAAAAATGATAAGAAAAAGAAAAAGAGAAATTCATAATAATCCATGGGGTGGAAATAAATAAACAAGAAAATATATTTGATCTTATTGATTATGACTTTCTAAATTCTAACATATTGCAATTGCACAATAAATTCAAGTATTCCATGTGCAGTTGATACGTGTATATTTAATAATTAGAGTATAATTAATATATATATATATTAGGATTTATAGCTCATGATTTATATATAGTATGTATATGAACAAAATATAATGCTTTCATACAAAAGTTGATATGGACAACTAAATTTTTTGGAAAAAAAGTAAAAAAAAAAAAAAAAAAAAGGCCTTACTCTTCCTATTCTTTCACAGTGCGCTATAATACCCACATTTATTTTACAATATATTTATAGGAAATAAATTGTACTTCACACCATTATTAAGATGCAAATTATTAGTAATTAATTTTTATTTTCAAAAACAAACAAAACTAAATTATGTGTTTAAAATGAAATTTATGCCATACTTAACCTTCAAGTTGCAATCTCCCCCTTTTTCATCATCTGGATTAAGCCTTGTTGTGGGAATGCAGCGCTACTAGAGAAATTGGACCTTGCAAAGGCCCAAAGCTTTTATGGGCCATATTCAAAATAAATTTTAGAGCTATGATCAAAGGTTCAGTATTTTGTTAAGCCAATGGCCTCAACCAAAGTATATTATTGAAATATTTCATGCCACCTATTCAGATATTACAATTTATTTAATACGTGAAAAATGATACCATATAAATATTGATAATTGAATTGAGGATGAATACAATTCAAGTTGACATATGATTTGTTTTTTAAGAGGGAAGTGGACATTCAAGCATTATATTAATATTATTATATTAGTAGTATTTTAAAAATTAAATACATGAACCAAATTAAGGATATCAACAAGCTGGGATCGAGTCATACTCGAATAATTTTGCATGCTCAATCTCAAGCTCAAGTTACATATTTTGAGTTTGAGCTACATATTTTGAGTTTGAGCTTGACCCTTTTTTTTTTTTTTTTGTGGTGTTTTTTAAACTTGAGCTCGATGAGAGAAACCAAACTGGAGTTTGAAATATTAATTATTTTTTATATATTTTTTTAAAAGTTATTTAATAATTATTTATTTATATTTTTTTCATAAAAATATAATATTTATTTATTTAACGCATTTTTTTTATTTAATATTCATGAGTGTATAATATATATAAATATTAAAAAATATATAAATATAATTAAAAACTCGTGAGCTCATGAACAACTATTTTTAAGCTTGAGCTCATGAAGCTCTGCTACAGTTTAATTCAGACTGACTCGTGAGCGAGCCTGCTTGTTAGTTTTGGCTCGTTTGACACCCATAAACTAAACATAAGACAAAATTTTTAAACTATCATGTAAAAGATAGATGCCTACACATTATTGAAAGGAATTGAACCCACATCTCCCCTCTAAAGAGAGGGAATCAATACTATTTCATCCAAAAGATGCAGCAAGTTACCATATGAAATGGCTCTAGCATATTCGCGCAACGACCACATGCATGCAACATGTAATGCGACAAAGGACCTTATTTGAATATACTTCATTAAACATAAACAAATAATAACGTATCCAATGATTCGAACTATTATTATTTATTTTATTATATGTTGTAGGAAATAATACTAGAATAAAGGTGTGAGTACAATTTGAAAATGAAATTACACATGTGATTATGAAGGATTAAATTAAATTAATTCACACAGGATTCTAGGTCTTTGAAGAATTAGATTAAATTAATTCACATAGGATTCTTGGTCTTAAAGGATTAATAAGTTTTGTTGGTTGTTAGAAATGTGAATTTGTTTGTTTAATTTTTTTAAGTTGGAATTTATTTATGGGATATGAAATAACTTGCAAGAATCAAGTTTTATTACCACACAAAATCTAATTAAAATAGTTTTGGCTAGAAATTCCAAGATCATTTTCTACAAATTCACTCATCTTTACCATATATCATATTTTCATTACATGAATATATGCCTGCTAAATGTATGACATTCATAATCCTATATTTTTATAAAGAAAAAAAATTAATATACTTAACATGTTGTTAATACAAAGAATATGAAATATAATACTGTTTTAAAATAAAGGATCAAATTAACATCAAAACTAAGAACGCCAAAATTCAAATCTCTACGAAAACAACAAATTTGCCATAAATGTAAACATCAGCGTAACTAAAGACAAACAAATACTGAATTCTAATTGTAAAAAGCAAGAATTCATCACCATCCAGAGTAACAAATCCAAGTCCAAAAATACTTTAAAATGGATAAAAGGAGATAAAATTATGACAAATAACCCTTCACTACAATTGAATATTGGTAACAATTTCTTCTTCTTCTTCTAGTTGCATTCTTAATCAAACAACAAATTAAGTTTCCTCTCTACATTTCTCGTCTCTGAACCCTCTATTCTAATATGCGTTTTATCTCCTATTCTAGTATACAATTATTTGTCAAATATGTGACATTCATAATACTATATTTTTATAAAAAAATATTTAATACACTTGACTTTTATCTGAAATGAAGAATAAGAAATGAAACATTATTTTGGAATGGAGGATTTTAACGGCAGTTCTTCTTCATTAAAAGCATGCATCCAGGAGGCAACAACAGCATAAGGCAGCCAAACTGTGGAAATAACAAGAAAAACCAACTTTTTTAAAGAAAAAATAAACTTAAAATATATATGATACTCGTGAAAACTTAGATAAGTATGTAAAATTAATAACTAGAACATACTTTTACTGGAAAAAAAAATACTCTGGTATCCAAACCATATGTATTTTTACACATTGAATATTAAACTTTTTTTTGGTTATTCATTATCTATTAAGCAGCATGATTTTATTTCTTTATGGAATATTCTACCATCATTCTTTCACGTGTTAACCATATGATTAATTTTAAGAGTATTTTCATCATTCGCATATCATTGTAGATATTATCGTAATTTAACAAGGGAAAAAAAGCAGGAAATGAGACCAGAAATCTTGTGCTAATATTAATGTAAGTGTTAAATATTAGACGGGCCAAAAGTTGTATATGAATGGACAAAATACTCAGAAAATCCATCAAAAATGTTTAAAGATGGTAAAACGTAAACATAATAAAATATAAAAAATAGTATTGTTTAGATAAAAACGTGCAATAAAAAGAATTTAGAAACAATACGTAAAACTCCCATATTTTGTGAGTTATAATTTTTTGAAAAATCAGAACATGTATACGCAGATAAAAACTGGTTTATAAGCTGTTAATAAATTATATTCATAGAAAATTAGTTATGGTTTTTTTAAAATTATTAAAAAGGTGGGTCTAATCCGCCAATCTTCTTATTCAGATACATTATCCGATTGCCATAATCATGGAAGGCTCCGCCGCCCCCTCTTCCCAAAACCAAAGTTCAAAATTCCACCAAAATAAAAAACATAAAATTATGATTTCATGAGAAAACAGAATAAATTGTAAATAATCCATAATTTTAAAATAATTTGAATGCGTACCATCCTTCCATGCAACCGGGACCACCGCCGGAGTTCTGTTGCGGCGGAGGAGGCGCGTATTGTGGGGCGTATGGTGGGGGATACCCCTGGGGAGGGTACCCAGGGGGCGGATACGGCGGGTACCCTTGCGGTGGGTACCCCGGTGGCGGGGGCGGCGGTGGCGGATAAGCGTCCTTTGGATACTCCGCCGGTGGATATCCTGCAAATCAAAACAACAAAAATTGGGAAAAAAAAATAAAAAATTAGGGCAAAATTATTTTATCGGATCATAATAAAATTAAAAAAAGGAAAAAATGGGGAACAGATATAAAGGGAATTTGCCTTGAGGAGGAGGAGCACCAACTGGAGGTTGATTCTGAGTGTAGTAACTCATGATCTCTGTTTATTTTCTCCCTTCTTCTTTATTTTTGTGAACTTTTTTCAGTTTCGCGTGGTAATGGTGAAGGGAGTTTGAAAAACGAGAAGTTAAGGGAGGAGAGAAATGGAGGGAGGAAGGATGGTTTTTGTATCAAGGTGATGAAATGCGGTTTGCCTTCCTTTCAATTATATGCATGTATTTAGTTCTTCCACTCAAATATTTATGGAGTCTTTTTATTTTTTATTTTAAAAAAAGAACATTTTTTTTTTTTAAAAACATTTTTGTTCTTATTTAATCTTAACCCGCAATTGTGGCACATTCGATGCTTATGCTTAAATTTTTTTATTTACCAAATTAAAAATACTTATTTATTTTTAATAACAAAAAAATATTTCTTAAATATTGAATATTATTACTTGAATTTATTACGTAAAATAATATAATCGAAATATAAATTTGAATATACTAAAGTTGGAGGAAGAAAAATATAATTGAAGAAAAGAATGAAATAAAAAAAATATTGAAAAAAATTAAAAAAAAATTGGTTTGTTTTTAATTTTTATAACTATTTTGTCATTATTTTTTGCAGTAGGGTTATTTTTGTAAATTTAGTATGGCGGACCCAAAAAACTACCTTTGGCCATCTTGCTTTATATTTAGTATTAGAAATTGCAGCACACTCGATGTGTGCGCCTATCTTTTTAAAAAAAATTTAAAATATTTATTTATTTTTAACAATAAAAAAATTTCATAATTATTAAATATTTTTACTTTAATTTATTATGTAGAATAACATGGTTAAAAGATAAATTTGAAGACACTAAAACTGGAAAGAAAAAATTATAATTGAGGAAAAGAATAAATTGAAAAAAAACTAAACGAAAATCTTTTTGTTATTTCTTTCTATAACTACCTTGTAATATTTTTTGTAATAGGGTTATATTTGTACGTTTAGCATGACGGATAAAAAATAACTACCTTTGGCCCTCTTACTTTATTATATAATAATAATAATAATAATAATAATAATAGTATAGATAGTATAGATAGATGATAAATATATTTAAATATTTGATATTTTTAGAAAGAAATTTGAAGATATCATTTCAAAGGTATCAGTTCATGTAGTAAAGATTCAAAATGTGTAATTCTGTCCAGTAAAGATTCAAGGGTTCATTTGAGTCAAATTAGGCTCATACTCATATATATGTTGTAATTGGCATATAGGAATATTCCCCCTTATTTTGCCGAATTACATGATTAAGAGAGTTAAATAGTCTCTAGTTGGATATCAACTAAGGTAGGAATCCAAATATAATGTGTATGTGTTGAAATAGAGGAGAAAATGTATTAGTCTTGTATATTGTTTTGTCCCACATAGAAGTTGAGACAAAGTGTAAACCCACATGGGTCTTATAAAGGCTTGTGGAGGAGTTGAAGGGTTGTAATAACCCTTCATTTGTCCCACATTACTTTTATAATAAAGTGTGGACTAGTATATATGAAACCTAAGTGTGGATGCTTGATAAAAGTGTTCATTATAGGGGTTCATATGGATGGACTACACGCGCACCACCGTCCAATCGGCCCAGCTCCGGCTCCCAATGCAGGCGTTAGAGCGAATTGTCTTCGTCTCTAATTGAATTTTCAATTTAATGTGCTACACGTTTTTTGTTGTTGCTGCTGGACTTAAGCAACTATTAAGTGGGAATTATTACAGAATTAATCAGCAACTTAATGGCTGATTGATTAAGTTGCTGATTAATTCTGGCATTTACAGCCTTCCCTCTTCCTCCCTCTATAAATATTCTGCCTTGGGAGAATGAAAAGTACACAACAATACACAACATTTTCTCTCTCGAAATTCTCTCTGCATTTCTGCTTGGTTGGTGATTTCTGGCGATTGAGTTGTTGATCGAGGTGAACACAAAAGTAGTGCAGCTTTCAAGTTCTGGACCGTCTTATCCTAGGAGGAGCGGTGTTGTACCCATTGCACCGGTGAGTTGGGGCGTTTGTTTCTTCAAAGCAAACAGCTTCGTTTGTGATTCGTCTTCTGGACAATTCTGTTACTATACAGAATCGTGAGATAAGTTTTAATTAACTTTCCGAACTTCTTTCTCGTATGCTAATTGCATGTTTTTTTTATGTTTTACTACTTTGGTTGATTTGAAACTTAGCTTTTCTGACAAATCAACTGGTATTTCATATTTTGAAAATATGCTGCCTTGAATATATATTCATATAATTTAAAACGCACGTTTATGCTCTCGTGATTATCTGTTTTAATTAAATTTGATTATTTGTATTGCACCAATCTGCTATTTGTTTTTACAACAATATATTGTATATTATTATGGACAATAATATATTTTAGGTATGTATTTTAGAAGTGAATTTTATTCGTAGGAAAATATATGTATGAATAATAGTTAACTAAAAAAATACTAATGAATTCAAGAATCATAAGCAGAGGCTGCTAATCGGAGTGCGAATCATCAAGGGTTTTTTTCTTGTAGGAGCTATAATACAGTTTCAAGATTAATAAATAAAAAAAAAGAAAAAAAAGATCATATTTAAACGATAATTATTTTATTGGCGTCTTTTTATTTATAAGTGACCCCAAAAATTCTAAAAATTCTAATTTTTAATCCAACATAACCGTTTGGATAAATAACGGACTTTCAAGCTTTAAAGGAGGCTCATTCCCGCGTATGCCTAAATTACCTTTTCTAAATTTATATATGTTGAAGTTTAAATTGTCTTTTTCAATGATATAATTATAACTAGCAATTATGGCACACTCGATACGTATGCCTAAATTTTTTTATTTACAAAATTAAAAATGTTTGTTTATTTTTAATAATAAAAAATATTTCTTAATCATTGAATTATTATTACTTGAATTTATTATGTAAAATAACATGATCAAAAGATTAATTTAAAGACACTAAATTTGGGAAGAAGAAAAGTACGATTGAAGAAAAGAATGAAATAAAATTTAAATATTGAAAAAGAAAAATTAAAGAAGAATGGTTTGTTTTTAATTTTTATAACTACTTTGTCATTATATTTTGCAGTAAAGTTATTTTTGTACATTTAGCATGACAAACTAAAAAAAACTACTTTTGGCCCTCTTATTTTATATATAGTATAGATACTTTGTTTTTCCAAACTATGAAAATATATACTTTTACCTCTTTTTAGTTAAGAAAAAGAATATAGTTTATTTTACCATTGTTTGCATATTTTTTGAGAAAAAAAAATGAATTTTTAGCTCAATTTATAATTAATTAATTTAAATTAGATCATAAACTGTTATAATTGAATATTAGAGTTAACTTGTTATTTAAAAATATTTCTATTTATTAAATTAACGTCATCCATAGCTATAAATATAATAAATAATTCCTATAGTAATTAAGTATCATATAACTAATGTAAATGAAAGCATAATTTGACGATGCAAAATATAGTGTAAGTTCAAAAAACTTCCTCAATTCTTCATAATTGGACCTGCAAAGGGACGTACCTTCTCATAAAAACTACGTAACTATTTTATTGTAACTCTTTTTACTTTAAAAAAGTTGCCTCGTATACAAACGGTTTGATATCAGTTTTAAATGAAATTTGAACTTAACTCATACGAGCAAACTTAACTCATAAAATATCCTCTATGTTAATCTAAAACGGATATTATTCGTATTCGATTAGTGGATATTTGACTGTAAAGAGATACAAAATAATAATTGTATATTCAATCTGTTTAATTCGCCTTGAATACATATTCGTTATTCATATCCAATGCATAATATTTAAAAAGTTTATTATATATACAATATATTCCAATACTTTTTCATGTATTTTAAATATAGTAAATATTATTTAAAAAATTTTTACATATAAGACATTCTAATTTTTTTCATATAGTGTTTGAAACAAGGTATAAAAACTAGAGCGTTTAGCACACCAGAAAAGTTACTAGTTTATAGTAAACCGGTTCAACTGTTAGTGGAACAGTAATTATACCATGACATTATAGTTATATACTATATATTTATATATTATGTATGAACTATTTAAAAACTCAAAAATAAAATATAAAAAAAGAACCAAAACTATTAATTTTAACCATTGTACTATAAAACAGCAATTAAAATAAATTCTCTATACACGGCTCGGGCTTGACCACTTGGAAATATGAAACAAGGATGTGGCAACATAGGGAATTAAAAATGGTATTTCTTGCAATTACTTTTGGTAATTATAGTAAATTTTAGGAAGTGTCGAGGTAATTATCCCTTTTTAAAATAATAAAATTCATCTAGATTAAAATATAGATAGAAAAACAATAAAGCCCCATCATCCCATTTTCCAAGTTGAAGCTTGCTTTTGCTTTTTTTTATTATTTTTCAATGGGGATGGTGAGTGGTTGCCCAACACATCTGAACTCTCACTTACAATTTATTTGTTTACGGATATGAAAGCTTACATTCATTCTTCCCAAATTAAAATTGCTTTTTTTTTTTTTTTAATAAAAAGTTTCATGACTGGTTTCAAATAAAACTTTGTTTTTTCTTTTTTCAAATTTGGAAATAGGAGTTGGGGATTGGTATTCAAGTTGAGCTCCCTTAATTTTTTTCGCTTAGTATTAGTGTAGAATACATATTACTCTTTTACTATTACAACGGGTAAGAAAATTTCGTATGTTTTTCTACTTTTAACGTATTCTCGGAATTAACTCCACACATATCAAATAGTTAAAAATAACTCCTTATGAAATAGTGATTTGGACTTTATGACTAGATTAACGAAAAATATAATGATATTTTACAATTGAAAAAAAATATAAGGGTTTATCTTTTCGTTTACAATAATACGGGGGTTGAAGAATATTTTATCCTTTAATATTAAGTAAAAGTACTATTTATGTTAATCATAAATTCATAATTATAATCCAAACATAGGACATATATATTAACTGTCATCTTGGACCCTTCATTCCAAATCATATTCCATCTTTTATTTTATTATACAGAAATTTGTTAAGTATATGAAAGTCACAATCCTATATTATACTATATATAAAGCAAGAGGGTCAAAGGTAATTATTTTTTATCGTCATGCTAAATATACAAAAATAACCTTATTATACAAAATAATGACAAAGTAGTTATTAAAAATAAAAATAATATATTTTTCTTTAATTCTTCTTTTTTAATATTTATTTTTTTATTTTATTCTTTTCTTCAATTATATTTTTCTTTTTTCCAATTTTAGTGTTTTCAAATTTATCTTTTGATCATGTTATTTTATATAATAAAATATTTTTCATTATTAAAAATAAATAAGTATCTCTACTTTTTTAATCCAAAAAATTTAGTTACACTGCCACAATTACTAGTTTTTATAAAGAACGATCTAATACATGATATTTATACTATATATAAAGCAAGAGAGTCAAATGTAATTTTTTTGTCTGTCATACGAATTGTTTATATAAAACATCATTCTGGATCTTAGTAGTAATGCTGTGAATGCATGCCATGGGAAATATGTCTCCATTTTTCATGGTGGCCTTAACGCATCCGCAAAAGAATTGCATGTTCCTGCAACAGAATCAAAAGAAAAATCCTGCCCATAAGCCAAGAAAAGATATCAAGGAGGTTGGGTTGGTGAGTTAGGTATCTCTTTCAAAGAATATTGCACTGATACACTGGCTGGCTGGAATATATATATATATATATATATGCCAAAGTCTTATCTCACTCAACCAAATTGGTTGCCTTCCTTCCTCAATTCTCAACTTCTTTGCCAAACCATATTTTGCGTGTTCTCTAAAGGGGAAGAAATGTAATACCCATTTTTCTTTATCTTTTTGTAGCTACGCTACCTTTATTGACAAGATATGGAAAATTTCCGGGTGGAAATTCAAAATTGCGATACGATAATGTATAATTTTGATACAGTATTTAAGTAGAATAACAGTGATTGGTGAAAGAGAATATCATTATATATACACAAAGAGGGGCTTGAATTTCTCTAGCTCTTAGTACTACTTGGGATTTGGGCGGAGAAAGGATGACGGTGGCGGCGAAAGTGGTGGATGAACTGGTGCCTCATCCCGTCAAAGAACAGCTCCCAGGAGTAGACTATTGCCTCAATAGC
>JACFYI010003825.1:3094250-3116454 GCA_014898755.1 Handroanthus guayacan
GGGGAGCATACTCAGAAACATTCATTTTGTATGCTCGTATCAATGGCGCTTATGGGTTTTGTTTGGAAAGAGGTTTTTAAAATGTGCAACACTTGAACTCTCTGTGTCGAATGCATGTGAATTGAAGCCCATTCATGGATGATTTTATTCCGCCGAATCTCACGTGATCTAAGGATGTTTTGGGTGCTCAAGGATTTGTAAAACAACGCCTGAATTAGAAAATTGTTGTTTCGAGCTATGTTCTGTGCTGAAGTTTCTAATATTTGGTGTTTGTTTTGTAAATTCTGTCAATCTTCCGCAGCGTTATGATACTCTTACTTTCTCGTAAGTTATTAATGATTAAATGAATCAGGATTTTGTTATCTGCAATTATGTTTTTTGGATCTGATCCATCATTCTTTCCCTGTTTCTTGATAACGTAATCTAACCCCATTTTTCATTTATATCAAGAATAGAACTCTATATACACAATATTTTGAAAAGAAAGTTTTCCACCATGTTTGAAAGCATTTAACTGGAGATCTTCAAATTGAAATTAAATTCAAAGTTCTGTTAGTATTATACGTGGTTTCACATCAAAAGTTACTCTCCGATTTATGAACATGAAGGTATGTAATTTTTTCTACTTTCTGACTTCATATTTGGACGCAGCTGAAGCCATTATTCTGGGATTTCAGCACTATTTGGTAATGCTTGGAACTACTGTGATCATCCCTACCATCATTGTTCCTTACATGGGTGGTGGCAATGTTAGTGCTTCTTCTTCACCATTGATTAACATCTGTTTCTTATTGAATAAAATTGCAAATATATGTGCGTTTGTGTTAAATCTCTTGTGGAAATTGAAGCTACTCTATATTAATCTTTACCAGAAGGAAAAGGCTCAAGTGGTACAAACTCTACTGTTTGTTTCTGGATTGAACACATTATTGCAAACATGGTTCGGAAGCCGGCTGCCGGTGGTGATTGGCGGTTCATTTAGATTCATAGTTCCATCTCTTTATGTTGCATTTGCTCAAAGATACTATGTCTATCTTAATCCTCAGTCGGTTAGTTTGCAACATCTCCTTACTTCAGTTGGTTTTCCATTTGAGAATCCAAATTTACGTTCTAAATTAATAATTTCTCCTATAATTGGTTAAGAGGTTTAAAGAAACGATGAAGGGCATACAAGGCGCTCTCATGGTTGCCTCAGTACTACCTCTGCTGCTCGGTTTTCTTGGAATTTGGGGAATTCTCATAAGGTAGATGGTTAGATATGAAGTTTGAGTTAGGCTACTTGTTGGTATATTGTTAAAGAATTCATAACTAGATACCATCGATCGAACACTGTAGGTTCCTGTGCCCTCTTTCTGCTGTGCCTCTGGTGACTCTTGTTGGACTCGGGCTCTACGAACTGGGTTTCCCTCTGGTACGAAATCTTCCACAATGACATTATTACTCAAGCATGACTATCAAAGTTCTACTGATGAAGTTTTAATTAACACCTTTCATTTAGTAGTGTCCGAATTATTATATAAGTTCAACTTGTTTCCATAAAACCGAATCTTTGAGGCCTCTCTTCATGTCACCAAACTTCTAAAGTCAAGGTTGTCTGTACAGGTTTTGAAGGTTTCAATTATTTATATTAATGTCAAAAAACATGTGCCAGAGTGTATGAGATACTTTGGATGATTCATATCTTAACAAAATCCTCATGATCACATCATCTATTTTCTCCCATTGAGAAGTTAAAACAGGATTCAAAAGGGTATTTGGATGCTGATTCAAATCATCTTTCAATTGCTTACTCATCTTTCTTGTTGGTTGATATTTGTAGCTTGCACAATGTGTGGAAATTGGGCTTCCAGAGCTAATAATCCTTATTCTGCTGTCTCAGGTAATTATACTTTTTGTTATAAGTTTCATTAGGGGGATCATTTCAGTAAGTAATATAAAAATTGTTACTAATAATATGTATTATTTTGAGTAATGCTTTGGATTTGATTGAAAAAGAAAATAATGGAAGATTTGATTACTAATTTCACCTTGAGAAGGCGAATACTAGAGAATGCCGCGTTCGGACCCATATTTATAGATCCCTTGTGGTCAAAGCATCACTTGAAGTAACTAGAAAGATTTACTGGAGTTTCTGGCTTTTGTATCAAATTCAGATATCATAAACTGTTTGAATTGAAATACAAGCTGTTTTGTTAAAGATAATTTGTCTGCTCCACAAAGATTTTAGGACTTCACTCATAGGTGATTATTATTTGTGGCAGTACATTCCTCATCTCTGGAGCAAGCGTCCCGTTATTGATCGTTTTGCCGTCCTATTGTCCGTGGGCATAGTTTGGGCTTATGCAGCCCTATTGACGGTAGCTGGTGCATACAACAATAAGCCCCTAGATACTCAATTAAGTTGCCGTGTTGATCGTTCTGGACTTGTAGGTGGATCGTCATGGTACGCGTACAATAATATTGTCCTATTGTTTCATGATAATCATTTCCCCAGAAGTTAGTCCTGCATGGCTATTTTTAATGATTGTATCTCAATGTATGGAATGTCAATTATTGACAAAGTAAAGCTCTCTGTACCTATTGAGAAATGCTTGTTCTCATGCAATATCACTGAGGATTGTAACATCTCAATGCAATTCTCAAATTCAGACTCTGCTGATGTTATAATGCATGCTACTAATAAGAAAGTTTTTGCTTCATTTCTTCCAAATGCTTATGCTGTTGCTCAACATGCAGGGTCAGGTTTCCATATCCAATTCAATGGGGTAAACCCGATTTACACGTGGGAGAGAGTCTCGTGATGCTAGCAGCAGCTTTTGTCGCTGTGGTTGAGGTTCATATCAGTTATTTCAAATTCTCTGGAAAAAAATTTCTTCATTACTTAACGAGTTACCTCTGTGCTTTTTCCTCTTTGAAAGAACCTGTTCAATTGATGACATTGTTAAAGATCCTTGATAAATTATCTGTCGAAATTTTTCGTTCCCATTTTTCTGACTTCACCACATAATCTTCTTCCTCAGTTCTGATTTTTGTTATTCTTAGTGAACCTACTATCTGGAAGGATGAATTTCATCTCGTTTTTGTTTCATTTTCTGCAGTCAACTGGGGCATTTATTGCTGCATCGAGATATTGTAGTGCTACGCCCATTCCGGCTTCTGTTCTTAGCCGAGGTGTCGGCTGGCTGGTATGAAGGGACCATACTACATCCCACATTATTCTTCTCATTATCATCTGTCCATATATAACTTTTTATTCTCAAATCTCTGTTTCTTTTCCTGAGATGCAGGGAGTAGGCATTTTCCTGGATGGCTTATTCGGTACAGGAAGTGGATCTACAGTATCAGTGTAATACATCTAACCAGCTGACCAAACAAGGAAACTGAACCATGGACTATCGATGTCAATAGTATTACTACTGATTTAGTTCTTTTGCCAAAACTGAACTGTAGATTTTATCCCAACCGGCAATTAAGAGAGAGTATTTTCATAATCACGATTCACAACTATTCTAGCATAAATAAAAGATGAAAAAGTACAAATCATGAATGTAGAGAATCTCAAATGGAGCATTATAATTGTCATCGAGTTATTACCAGTTCCAAACCTTTCCACGAAGTTAATAGATGCTAAAATTTTTTATTCCATGTGTTCTAATCCTTTTTCTCTTAGTGCAGTGAAAATGTCGGACTGTTAGGTCTGACACGAGTTGGAAGCCGAAGGGTGATTCAGATATCTGCAGTTTTTATGCTCTTCTTTTCAATATTCGGTTTGTTATTCAATACCCACAGTATAACTTCTTTTACTCTATGAGGTTGGTCTTTACTTTTGACTCATTGTGTAGTCTTCTGTGGCCATAAACAGGAAAGTTCGGAGCTATTGTTGCTTCCGTTCCTCTGCCAATCTTTGGAGCTCTGTATTGCATCCTCTTTGCTCTCATGTGTATGTAGCCCTCGACTCCTTCTGTCAATCTCATAAATTAGAGGCCACATATTATGAATTGCTAAATTGCAAATCCTTTTAATGCCTGTAGATCAATGCAAAAATAAGAATATCATTGTTAATTTTCCTACAATCCAAATTTTGATTAAGTTCAATTTATTAATTATTACATTTATGGATAATCGTAACGCAGCTTCTGCTGGTCTTGGCTTACTGCAATATTGCAACCTCAACAGCTTCAGAACAAAGTTTATCATAGGTTTCTCATTCTTCATGGGACTTTCCGTCCCAAGGTATTTCAGTGACTATGTTCTAACGTCCGGTCGTGGTCCCGTTCACACTAATTCTATATGGGTACGAAACAAATCATCATCGACCTCCTTGATTCACACTTTCTAACCTTTGATCTTATGCATTTTACTAGTTGAAGAATTACGTGTTAACTTGTGTCGTGTGCAGTTCAACAAATTGGTGTTAGTGATCTTCTCGTCCCCAGCCACAGTCGCCGGACTCGTTGCTATCTTTCTCGACCTTACTCTTGCACGTAAACATGCCTCGACTAGAAGAGACAGCGGTAGGCACTGGTGGGCTAAGTTCAAGTATTTCGGTAAAGATCCAAGAAGTGAAGAATTTTACTCTCTTCCGTATGGCTTGTCCAAGTATTTCCCTTCATTCTAAACCTTTAAACAAAGATGTTCATTCTATGGAGTGTTCATATTATATAAAATGGTATAAAAGCACGTGAGATGCTTCTACATACCAGTGATGCTTGTTTGAAGCATACCATAGGAATGGAGAAATCAAATAGTTGGAATATGAATGTACTCATATGTGAAGATCTTGTTGATGATTTGTATAGGCTCTAAGAATTTCCTTGCTCAAGTTATGAAGCATTTTAGTGCGAATAACTTGAGTAAAAATAATTGTCGATTTATGTTGATTTTGATTCTTTTCGTTATATCATTGTGGTTGATATTTATACTCTTAATGAAGCACTAGTTCTTTTTCAGTGTGTTTGCATATGAACTTTCCATAAATATGCCCTTCTTGTTACTTCTTATTACTTGTTTAAGCCTTCTGACTTAGGAACTATCATTAGGTTACTTGCAATCACTATTGATAACAGTGACTAACGCATGCGTCCCTTCTATCACTTTATAATCTTATGCAAGTAATTGTATTATGATTATTAGATGTACAGATATCAAATGCACACAAAATGTTAGCTCATGTAAACATTGGCTACTTTAATATCTCAGAGTGTAATGTGACGCAATATTATTTGTTGACATATGGCTATCAGTTCTTCTTTAAGGACAAAGAATAGGGCATAATGCCATAAACTTTTTCATTTCAATAGGAAAAGGCTGAGGAAGCCTATGTTTGATTAGCATTATTATGTCAAAAGGCAAACTTTAAATACAAGTGCATGTTTATGTACTTTGCATATACTATTACTATTATCACCACAATAAAGGGTTCCTCAATAATTGCAATACTTGTAATGGGTGTATTCTTCATCTTCAAATGAAAATAAAGTACAAAAGAATTAATGTAGGTATTTTAACATAGTCCAATTGATTGGAGGTGTAGTACTACTAGAAATTTGGGAGAAAAGAGTTTATAAGGAGCTGAGTTCCATAAGTATATTCCCTCTTTTCTCCCAATTTTTGTCACTACATCAAATGACTATGACAAGGTACAATAATAGTCATAATGTTTAATCTCGCATCAAATCACTAAGTGAAAAAAGTTCTAAATATTTAACCTAACATAGAAATAATACATTTGATTAAGTTGAGATTTTATTTGTATTGTTCAAAATGTATTTTGATGTAAGGAGTCATGTGATAACATCTTAGCATCTGTTAGAACATCAGATTTGTGGTCCAACAATTGGGATGTTGAGTTGGTATACCAAGTAAAAATTATGTTGACTCCCTTTTTTTGGGTAGAATTTTGGCCTTTTAACCTTTCTCCAATACTCATATAACTAACATGTAGTCTAAGGGCATCTTTGATTGCATGGATTAGGCCAGGTTTTGGTATTTCATCCTTCTAATCATTTGTTTGCCAAGGTAGAGTGAGGTATTTGGCCATGCTAATAGTGGACACAATCCACATTATAGGATGGATTATGGTTGATTATAATCTTAGCGCAACCCTAGCGATTAACAATTACTCCTTAGAAATTAGAAGCTAAAGAAGGAAAATTACTTTTTTATAGTTTGCATTTAAACAAAAATTGAAGAAGAACAAGCAAAAATATGTATTTTGTGTCAAATAATCTTTATTTGTCTACGCTACCAAGCACCAACAAGAGATAATAGTGGTTACTAATTTCACCCTTAGCTTTCAATATCAAACAAGAGATCAAGATTATATAAAGAACTTTTATCTCGATTGATCAATTTGATATAGGTTGCATAATCACTTTATCAAATACAGTTTCGGAAAAAAAAAAAAGAAAAGAATCTCAAATAAAAGTAAGATGCATTCTTAAATTCTTGATTTTTGACACTATTTCAAAATTGCCATCATATCGATGAACAATTTGTCAAATCAATCCATCTAAAAATTTGTCCCAAAATATACAAAATCAAAACACAATCCAAATTCCCTTTAAATGCAGCCTTTTACATGGCATGGGTGCAGAATTGAATGACCCAAAAAAGAAAAAGAAAAGGGGAAGAAAAAAAAAATTCCACCAGCTGCACACATAGGAAAGCACATGCCAAAGGGCATTGAAAGTTGTACTATCTAACAGGGCATTAAAATTCCAAAGAAATAAATAAATAAATAAAGACGAAGACCAGTCAATCCCAAAAATCAAACTCTACAGCCGAGCAAAATCAGTGTTCTATCATACCATTGCATCCCCCAATGAATAGATCAGATCATTACAATCATGCAATCTTATACATATACTAGGGTTTTAATAATTTTATCTTATAATGTATTCACAGAATCATCTTTAAATATATGTAGAACTCCAATTTGGATTCTCTATTTTTGTATTTTTTCTTTTGTTCTATTGCACGAATTTTTGTCAAGTGTATGACATTTTATAAATAAATATTTAATACACTTGACATGTATTTATAATAATGAATAAAATATGAAACATCATTTTGGAATAAATGATTCTAACTGATAGAATTCATGACTAAATGGAGATTATGTCCCTTTTGAAAGGAAAAATCATCACCAACACAAATTATGGACTCCCAAGACGATAGAACTTTTTGTGTTCGATTATTTTGAACATGTCACAAATTAGTATTTATTAATATAAATAATGAATGAATGAGTGAAAAGATGATTTTTTTACTATGACTAAAATTATTAAACTTAATACTTCAATTATCTCTATGGCGATATTCTCGCATGATTATATATCCTGAATTAGCAAATAAGAAATGTATACGTTCTGTATTGTCCTAAGTAATGTTGTATGATCACAAGACCTCCGTTGATTTAAGCTTTGAAGAATTTTCGTGGGAATGTATTCAACAACCTTAATCTTTTTTTTTATTTCAAGTTAATTTTTTTTTCCCCCTTGATGTGTAAAAAGCTGGTCAGGAGGATCCGATGTGGCTACCTCTACTACGGAAACCTAGCCGCTAACAAATGTTGCTTTCGCCAAAGTTTGCTTGGACAACATCCAACTTGATCACCACAGTCCCACCAACACACTAGTGATTAAAACTCCACTTCTCATCGGACCAGCATTATAGGCCAGAATTAACACTTATTATTATATCAAATTGTAAAAAACTCTTTAGATATGGCCTAGAAAACTTCATTATTTTGTTGTTGTTGTTGTTGTTTTGAAAAGGTTATTGCACAACCTCGAATCTCTTTGGAATTCCTAAGCAAACAGCGCAATGTAATGAAGAAATGAATGCAATAAGCATTGATCAAAGATCCAATAAAGAATGATGTCTCAAACCTCCCTTGCCCCCCACCTACTATTCTCATCAATACTAGCATATTTATCATTTATTTGTACAAGATTTTACACTTCGTTTGGACCCCCCTTTTTTTTCCCCCTTGGCGCATTGACATAAATATGATATTTTTCAAGCACAATTTTGTAATTTCCAAATCCAATTGAAGAAATCCTACTTTAATTTTATAAGCTTGTTTGACATAAGTTATGATTATTTCATTTGAATTCCATTGAAAGTATGGGACCCTTTTTTCCATATATCATTAATTTGGAAATATTATTTGTATCTTTTCTAAGGAAAATATCTCATTATAAAATAGCTCCATCCTACACTATTAATAAAACACTAATCTCCTTTTTCTTTTTTAATGTATTGATTTGATCTTTTCTTTATTTTGCTATATTTTACGCTATTACTAAAATGCGCATATATGACTAAATTATATATATACTATGTGTCAGCTCATTTCAACGTATTATTACTTCTTGAATGAAGTGACACTATTACCTTCTTTTTATGATTGAGGTTCACTATTAAATCTCCAATCCCAACCCTCACTATTCCAACTTCAAGAGAGATGGGGGAGAGAGGGGGAAAAAAATAAAACACTCGTATATATGACTAATTATAACTATTGTTTTATAACTGCATATAATTACCATTATTATGACCATTACGACTTTATGGTTCTACAATTATGTATGAATAAATACCATTAACGTTCCCATTATTAAATGCACGCATATAGATCTGAATGCGATGCCAGTTATCTTTATGTGTGATTACTCGATTTCATTCAAAACGATTTTGTATTACAATTTTCTCCAAGCACTCCAATTTTTATATACATAATAATAACTATTTTACTTTAATTAATCTAATATTTGATAGTCAAATGATATTATTATAGTAGTAATGTCATAGGTAAGATTTTTTATTTTTGACTTTTTTTGTGGAGAAAAAGGGAAATCCCCAATAAAACTCTCTTGGTTGAAAGTCCATATATAAAACTTGGCTGCAATTTGCCTTCCTCCCCCTATTTAGAGAGAGAAACACACACACACTCTTAAGTGTTAGAGAGAGTATTAAAAAAGAAAAATTAAAAAACAAAGAAAGAAAGAAGAAGTGAAAAAATAAAAATAAAAATGTCCTTACTATTATTACTCCTCCGCAAACCATAACCGGCCATGTGTATTCCCACCCAATCCCTATCACCACCTCTCTGCACCACCGCGGCCGCCGCCACCACCAATGCCGTTCTCCAGTCGTTGATTTCTCTCCTCGTTCCGCCATGTCCGACCATTCCGGTACTAGCCTTTACTGTAACGAGGAATTAGCCGACGAAGTCGTCAGATCCGATGGTGAAACCTCGGCGCCCCCTCCCGCCGAATACCGTTCACCGACCGATGAATTTTCGTTCATCGCCCGATTGTTGGATTCGGAGCTCCAGCACATGCCCCAACCGGATTACCTCCGTCTCTGCCTGAATCGCTCCATTCATCTCACCTCTCGTCAAGACTCCATTAACTCCATTCTCAGGGTATCTGTATATATATGCGTATATACATGCGAAGTTTGTTAATGGTGATTAATTGAGCAATAATTGTACTAATGAAGCGTTTAATCGCATATAGGTTCACGCACACTTTCGATTCAAACCGGTTACTGCTTTCCTCTCTATAAACTATTTCGACCGTTTTCTCTCCGTTCATACGCTTCCGGTAATTTATCCCTATTTTTATCTACACCTAAATCTATGGAAAAAGGCTTATCTACAGGATTAGACATTGATTTATCGATTTACAGGAATCCGGGTGGCCATTTCAGCTTCTATCAGTGGCGTGTTTGTCTCTAGCGGCTAAAATGGAAGAATTGTATGTTCCATTGCTTTTGGACTTGCAAATGCTTGAGACCACATACATTTTTGAGCCCAAAACAATACAGAGAATGGAGCTTTTGGTCATGGCAACTCTCAAGTGGAGACTTCGCTCAGTCACTCCATTTGACTACCTCCATTACTTCATCTCCAGAATCTCAACCACCTCCAGACCCGATTCGGTTTCTACTGTTCACTCCCTCGCTTCCAATATAATCCTCAATACCACCCGCGGTAAATCTCTTAAGGATTTATGATTTTCGAATAAGATTTTACAGTTATGGTTAATCCTTGTTAATGTTTGTGATTTGCGTAATGTTGTGGTTGATGGATATCAGTGATAGATTTCTTGGGATTTCCGCCATCGGTAATTGCAGCGGCCGCCGTGATTTCCGCCGCCGGTGGGGCTGTTAGTCTGCCCGATACATTCGATGACGGGGTAGACAGAGTAAGTTTCGCTTGTATTAATTTGGAACTTTCTAGTGGGTTAAATTAGAAATATTTGCATTAATTTGTGGTGGTAAATTGAAATTTCTTAATCATTGGGGTGAAAAGTAATTTGATTATTTCCCGGGTTCAGGACATGGTGAGAAGCTGTCATCAACTAATGGAGGAATACTTGTTGGACACGTGTCCATCAGACGGTCTTAAAGTCACGCCCATTCCGCCGCTCGCGCCTCCAAGTCCCAACGGCGTCCTTGACGCGGCGGCTTGTGCTAGCTGTGACACACATTCTGAAAATCCAGCCTCTGTTCCTGGGTCGGGCTCCGGCTCCGGCGCTGGCGAAGCCGAGCCAGAAAACAAGCGGCGGAGATTGTCTACATCGGATGTACAGGAACCGTAACCATAGATAAGCATTTGAGTATTTTTCCCTTTCTCAAAATCCAGAATCCTTTTAGAGGCCGTTTTATTTATTCAATTAAGGATATATAAAAATTGTTGGAAGGTTAAAATTTTTTGTTTAATTGAGTTAATTTTTGAATTATTATTAGTGGTTGATGAAAATAGCTAAAAAATTGTTATATTAATTGATGGGTGGCCATAAATTTTTATTATTTTTGGCCTGTAAGATAATTAATTTTTCCCCAAAATTTGCGACTTTATTAAAGGGCCTCTTTATTTGTGCTTGCCAGTGTATCGTATTTTGATTGGCTGACAAAAGGTTTCTAGCCTTTCTAACCAGCTTTGAATTCTTGTGGACTTCAATAATTTTGGCATGGAGTGGTTTGTTTTTTTCTTTTTCTTTTTTTTTTTCACTTTATCCCGTGGTAATGCTTAATTTTGATAAAATTAGTGAATATGTTAAAAATTCATGTTTTTGGTACTTGTTGATTTGGTCTGATTTGATCTAATTTGAATTATAACTCAAATTTCAATGATTCTACAATGATTGCTAAAAAAAAACATATCATGTTTCTAATTGATCTCCACTATTTATCTACATTTAATTTTGTCTAAATTGTTGAAGAATTGATGTGATCATTTCATTACTTCCAAAGAAATATACCCCAAGTCATTTGATCTAGCATAATTACGACCTTTTTTTCAAAATGAATTACGAAGCTTTCTATTTCATTGACAAAACAATCTTAATATCGATGGATTCATATTGATCCAAGGTCATCTAGCAAGTTGGTTTGAGATTTGTCACGTTGAGTGACATCCGATTAGGGTTTCTAGGAAAGGTCCCACTAAAAGTTTAGATGCTCTAATAGTGATGAAAATTGGTGTTATAAATCGAAATAATGGGAACATTTGACAAGCAAAAGTGTGCCTTTATTGGGACGTGATTGGGAACTACTTGTACTGCTTAGTTGATTTGGACTTTGGCACTTTAGTCCCACGTAGCATGCTTGAGATTAATTCATGGGAAACTCAAAATTGGGCCAAATATCAAATAAACTCGTACACAAACATGGGAATTTTAGAGCGTTTTCTAAATATACAGACTTTAAAGGACTTGTTAGAAATTTTAGTGTTTTATATATTTATTACGTTCGACATGCAATTCATGTATATGTTATGAGTGATTAAAAAATTTTTCGTAAAATTTCAATATCTAAAGTAAATAATAATAATAATAACCTAGGAGAGGAAGTACATGCACCGCTGCTAGCTGTGAACATAATGGGACATTAGGCTCGGGGATGCAGTGCAACGCTTCAAGGATAGAGGGGACACGGGGAGATGCCACGTATCCGACAGAAAGTACGGTGGGGCCCAAGGTGGGGTTAGTACACCTGAGTGTCTTATTTGGACGTATTATAATATACAATCCCCACTTTGGACAGGTTCCTTTGCTACAGTTCCAAATCTCGGGCCTCGTGGGCCCACCTAGGGGCCCACGTAGGAACCTCTCTATATTATTAATGACTAATTAATTGTGACACTAGCGTAATGAAATCTTGTTCATTTTATTTAAGAAAAAATGACATTAAACAACTTAGACTTTGAACATTTTTGCATTTTGTAGCATAAACAAAAAAACATAGTGCATTACTATTTGAATTTTGCAAAATTTTGCACAGTACAATTTAGGTATATTTTTCGATAGAATATTCCATTGGAATTATTTCACACGCTACGCACCTGTGAATAGTAAAGGGGAATTAACAATAAAAAATTTCACTTTACCATTTGAGCTTTACGAAAATTTGCACAATGCCACTTAATAGCATATTCCGGTGGAATATTCTATTAGAAAATACACTTAGGTTGCATTGTACAAAATTCCACGAAATTTAGGTAATAGCATGTAACGTTTTTTTTGTTATATTGCAAAATACAAAAACGTCTAAAGTTCAGAGGGCTTAATGTTATTTTCTCTTCATTTAATTAGGCTTGCTAAGTAATCCGACCTAGTCAAGTGTACATTTACTTTGATGTATGAAAATCTATAACTTGCATTAACGGCTAGTAAAGGATGTATTAATTGTTGAATGAGCTAGGCAACCACTTAGATGTGAAAAGAGCTGCTATTATATTATTCAATTAATCAATTGGAGCACACATGATATTATCTTTACAAAATAATCACAAATCTAAATTTAATCCTATGTTTCATGTATCATTCACTTATTACATCGATCAAAGTAAACGATCTTCTATGTGTATATGGTGATTGAAAGAATAATCAACATAAACATAATATTTTTTATCTTTTTATAATTATTATATAATGGTACTTAAATACATAGTTAGAAAATGTAATATCTATTCTATAAAATATTATTATGCTATCATACGTGGTTAGAGTAATTTTGTCCTTATAAAAATGCATCCTTATGGATGAAAAAGAAAAAATAACTAATGGACAACCTCTTGATTATTCAAATGTAAGACAAAACTTGCTATCATTTTATGTAAACAAGAATTCTAGAAAATAATATAAGTATATAAAGCAAAATATAATCTTAGCTATGTAAACATTAAACTATTCATATTTGACATGATATGCCAATGTATCCAAAATAATTTCTAAAAACCCAGACTAGCTTTTGACATGTGTAACGAAGTAGGTTAATTGCATCAAATTTTCCTGTGAAATTGGAAATAAGCGCTATAAGCTCTGTAAAAAAAATACTAGTATCCTAAATCTTGTCATTTTATTTAATAGAGTTAATACTACCTACTAGCTTGTAATGCTTTGCACATGCCAATTGATGCAACTGATACTATGATAATAAAATAAAATGACAAGTGTGCCCCCACCCCTCCCATAAACATCTTTAAATCTGATTATTACGTGTATATATACGAGGACTTTTTTGTTATTTAACCTCACAAAATGATATTAAATTCGAAATGGAGGTGGCTCTGCTAGACAAAATGACAGAATCTAGTGCTAATTATTATTATTATTATTATTATTTATTTATTTATTTTTTTGGGAGAGTATGTGTTGCTCATTTTCCGATTTCAAGGACATTTGGTGCAATTAACACGAACTAAAGTTAATGCAAGGTTATTTACACTTGCCAACTTAGGAACACACATGGCTCTTGAGGCATATTAATTTCTATTATCAATATTTTAGTTACTGACTAAATCAGGAACAGAGCCATATGAGGGCTAAGGGGCTAATTATATATATATATATATATATTTAATTAATTAAATTACAATTTTTCCATATTTAAAATTATAAAATTGCATCTCGAAAGTACAAAATTTGCCACTGCTTAATAAAAAAATAAAATAAAATTCACATGCTAATAATATATATGATAAAATAAACATTAAATATTTATATTTTCAAGATTCTTATCTCCTCTCAAATAAAATTCCATGCGGCGCCCTTACTTAACTCATTAATTTATATAAATTAATCTCCTTTTGTGTTCTTTAATGAGCTTATAAGAAATATAAAATTATCATCACCTAACTTAGTCCACTTGGTTGCAATATCCTGGATTCGAATACATACCATTCATTAATTAGCAATGTGTCATGTGCGCAACTTAAATTTAATCTGTATTTATTTTGAATTTGAAATATCGATCGAGGCAAATAATATATAGATAATGTTTTTAAATAAATCGCAATTTAGTACATGCTTGTATTCAAAGGTAAAATCATATTCTTCATTTTTGAAAATTAATTTTGACAAAATCAAGTTCAATTAGGAAAAAAAAAAATCAGAAAGGGCCAAAAAAAAAAAAACTTTTTTTTATAATTTGACGAGTGATTACATATGCATGACGGAAGAAGGCGACGTAGAGGGCACAAGAAGTTGGGGCATTAGAGGATCCGAGTTGGGAGTCGAGACCGTGGGAGACAGCCGTAAACGACCAATCTGGCCCGTTCATCTGTAAAGCGCCCTCACGATTGGACGGTTGAGAAGAACCAGCGTGTCTCATCAATCACATCATCATGCCACCCCAGGAACTGTACGGCAACAGCACAAAGCAAAAAGGTTTGCTTAATTTTAGATTTTTATTTATTTTTTAATAATTAATTACTAATTCTTTCACATCTAAAATATTTTGGTAAATACTTTATACTATTTGTGCATGTGACTAAAAAGTCCGTGAAATCTAGACTTTGAAACAGCACAAACCAAAATTTCAATATTCATCGAGAAATTAAAAAAAAAAAAATTCACTAATAAAAGAGAAAGAACAATTTAATTACTTATTATGGTCAATTATGCACAATTAATGTGAAGAAGAGAGAAATAGTTGGCCTAAAAATGCCCTAATAAGGAACCAAGATTTTGGAAAGATTTTATGTTGACTTAAGAATTTCCTAAATTTGGTTAAGATCAAAAGTGTGAAACAGGGCAAATTAGCTTGTAATTTTGTTAATGTGCAACTTTTTGTTGCAACAAGCTAATGTGCACATGCATTGATAAATGATTGAAAAATTAATTATGTACCTGATAGAAAAATTAGTTTAAGCCATAGGACTCAGTAGATTGTGAAGTGATAATTATAAAATAATGTCGAATGAAGTCAAATAGTTATTTAACAAATTTGGATTCCATGATGAATAAATATGACGTGAGTGATACTCGACTTAATTCATTACTCAGAGTAATCCAAATATATAAATATTAGGGCTTGACTGGTCCAAATTATTCTAAAATGTCAAGATTTTATCAAGTAGCAATTGGTTAGTATTGTAGTGAATTTTACTTACTCATAAATAATGACACACACACACACACATGGACTGATTTGTGACGAAACAGAATTTATCACAGAACTATATATATTAGTGACCGATTTCGTTAAACCTACTGTGAAGAATTTTTCCACCAATAAAGATAGTATTTCCTTGGAGTAAAAGTGTCACTTTCTTATTATTCTTCAGTCTTTTATGTCTTTTCTTATGGAATAATTCTTTGATTTGCTCTTGCACTATCTTCCTGTCCCATGCCTCCTAATTGCCTCAATTTTGTAAATGTGTGTGTGTGTATATATATATAATTTGCATGTGTGCATATGTGTATATATAATATAATATTATTATTGTTGTTATTGAATTTCTATCTTCTTCTTTTCCTTTTTTTTTTTTCAAAAAATTTATTATTGTTATAGAAGTAGCTAGCTAGAAGTCGAGAGTCACAATGTTGGTTGGAAGTGTTAAATAAATCACGGAGAAGAGGTGAGTCAGATCGATGGAGATGTGTGGTTCTGATTTCCTGGTGTAATGGTTCGATGAAGTTGGGTCCACCATACCAGCCTGTAACCTCTGCAATATACATGCATCGATGGACCCTTTTTAATTACCTCATCATATCTCCACCACTGCTGGAGCACCTTTTTCTCTTTTCTTTTCTTTCTTGCTTTCTTTGTATATACATATATTTTTTTGTCTCCCTCTTTTTTTTTTTTTTTTTAATATAATGAAATGAAAAGTTTAACATTGCTAAAATCAATCTAACAATGATATGTTGAGGAATATTATTATACTTTTAGGTCACGGAGAAATTAAGAATTTTGGGCTTTTGTTGTTAGCAATAATTTGATTTTAGGACTTGAAATCACATATATGTAATTAGGGTTGTTGCCATTGGTCATAAACAATTCTCTTCAGATGTGTAAGTCTTTATCAAAATAAAAAAGTTAGACAAAAGTAACGCTAAAAATAGCAGGCTTGAAAAATGTAAGGACGTGCTACTTCATCAGTATGGACCTTGGTGAGGTGGTCCATTTTGGCCCTTGATTTGGATGATCCGATACACATATTTTACTTTGCAGGCAATATGATTGAACTATCTTGACCCTTGTGAAAAATATTGACCTTGAAAATACTAATATCGAATGTGTTCTGAGAAACATACCACATGATAAACATACAATGTATAAAAAGAAAACAATAAAGAAAAAGAAAAAGACAAGATGCACTACATCCACTAATTAAACTAGAAAATAAATTGAATTATTTGGTACTCGATTTAATATTCATTTAAAAGTTTGTTTGAGCCTAATTTGCTAAAAGCAATAAAGGAAGGTTGAACGCATTATTTTGTGCAATTTTGGCTCCTATTGACTTATTTCGGGTGAATTTAGTTTTTAGAACATTTTATAAGATGCCAAAAAACTGTTTGATAAACTTTCTTAAAGAAATAGTTTATAAGCTATATGAGGATCTCATAGATACTTCCTTAAAAAAAGGAGTTAACTTATTTTTAAATTTTAATCATGTTTCTTTAATTTTAACCATCATAATTATAAAATTATTATTTCTAACATCTTATACATAAGCCATAATATTGTGTTTTATCCAAAAACTTATTTTTTAAAAAATAAATCTAACATCTTTAATATCCAAAAACATCTTATAAAATGTAAGAATAAGCTTAGTCAAACGTTCTTTAAATAAATAAAAGGAATAATAAATTATACGTAAAAGTATTAAGTTATTTCACGTTGAACTCATATTTAACTCAATTAAGGTTCATTAATTCAAATTTGATTCGATTAAACCATAATTTAACACAATCTTTTAAGTTCTGTAAAAATACAAACAAACTAGAATAACAACATATGTGGCTTAACTCGGTGTGTTGACGGTCCCATTACTGATCATATCTTTACAGAATGTTTGGTACAAAAATTTTGATGCAGAAAGTGGATAAGAAAATGATAGGGATAAAACTATTTTGTTTGTTAGGCTAGTGAAAAAAAAAATTAATGCTAAAAAACAAAAATTTGAGGTAAAATATAACTTAACCATGTGAAAGTCATTTTCGTCACAAATACAATGTAACATTCCTTCTCGTTGTTTCCTTTGTCAATGTTTTCTTTGAATAATTAAAAAAAAAAGATTTTTACTTTATTTTTTGTAATAACATTTAATTATTTTCCTCATAATAAATCCTCAAACAAACATACAATAGAAGGTTCTATCCCATACATAGCATGAGATATATTCTAAGTACTATAAGAAATGTTTCAACTTAATTATATGGGACTAAGTATAATCTAAATTACCCAGAAAAAAGTATTAATATAAATTATTTTATATCTAATGGTGCACACACATATTTATTTATTTATTTTGTTATGGGGACCATACATCATGAACTATTTATGAAAATGTGTTATGGTCCTGTCAAAGAAATTGATAAACAGATGCTGTGAAATCGAACTTACATAATCGTCCTTTGAGGTTGTCATCATTCGTGTGGGCACAAAACTGGTTCACATTTCCATTTTAATTGCGTAGAAAAGTCATCCAAGATATATATAGGAATTAATTCTTCCAACATTATTAATTTTCATATCACCATACTTTAGGAATAATGGGATGGCTTGATTAATTCGCTCAAATAGCATCTATATATACACACACACACACACATATATCTCGCAAAATCCATATCATCTATACCTTTGTACTTAACAATGTTTAAAAAATCAAAGGTTTGATTGTTTTGATTAGTTTAACAACTTGTTCAGTTGATATGATGTCATACACTCAAAATGTATTTTAAGTGACAGTACTTTTTGTTTTATTTATTAAAATCTAAATCAATTGTCACAATTGACAAATAATGATATATGTGTAGTAACAATACAATGATAACATAGATTTTCAAAAATGATAACTAGTGTTTTTCACGGCAAAAAAACAGGGGTCTTGACTCAATTTATAAGTTGCTTATCATTTTTACCCTTCGGGACGTCTTTTCAAGAGAAAACTCTCTAATGGATGTATGACGACGAAACAATATCTTGATATGGTTGGATTGCTACATTGACGATGAATCTTAAGTCTTCATCATTGCATTATATAGGGAAACAAGATTACCACATGCCTCTTCCCAAACTCCTCGACTTCCTAAGCTCTTCGATTGGAGGCTATGATGATATCTTGTTATCTTAAATTAGATGAGTTAGTTTATAAATTGCTCACTACCTCTCACCTTTTGTGGTGTCTTTTCAAAACAAAACTTCCACCGAATACGTGATAGTAAGAGAGCATCCTGATGCATTGAGCTTCTAAGATGGCGAAGAATTTTGATCATCATCTATCACTATGATGTATGACAAGATCTTTATCGTTTTTGAATTATCACTATACATGTGTCACTATAAGTACTAATAATTTACATACAAATTTTGTTACTATTAAATTTATTAAAATCATTATTGTAGAAAACTAATACTTATTCAACACACCCCTAAAATAATAATAATAATAATAATACTTATTCAACACAGCATCTCCCCACCCCAACCATACCATAATAGACAAAACGGTCATCTATCTTATTGGTCACTCAATATATCGAAGGACAAAGGACTTCTTGTGATAGAACCAAGGGATAAGACAAGGCAGCATTACAGCAGAAACACCCCACCCCACCCACCCCCCACAGCCCATCTCCATATTTGTGCTGGAAAATAGACATATATAGGGTTGCATCTTAATGTGAGACCAATTCCATGTTATTCAATTCCCAATCTGGTCCCTCATCATTCTCACCAGGTACCACTTTCTGCTGCATGCCTTCATCACTCTCTCTGTCCTTATGCAATTTTATCTTTTTTTTTTTTAATTTTTTATTTTTGTTAATTTTGTGTTAAATCCCTTTGAGATGTCCAAGTTAAATTTTTTTATTGTTTTGGCTTAATGTTTGAATAGATTTCTCAATTTCTCATAATTTAAGGGTAGCTATTTGTAGCTTTTTTGTTATTATCCTAATTATTGGAGGAAAAAAAAAAAAAAAGGTACTGATAGTACTTGAGATAGTTAATACATTAGAGTTTGTCTCTTGTCCTTTGAGATTTGTTTTTTCTCTTTCAGAATAAAATCTTTTACTAGATGCGTGACAGTGACACAATATCTTAATGGGTCAAGTCTCTACGTTTTACTTTTTATTTTCTTTGATAACTATTTCGATGATGGATATGGATCATCATAAACAAAGATAGGTTCTATATATCACTAATAATCCATTAGTTTCCAAATTCGTATAATATTAAAGATTTACATTAATTTAAAAAAAAAAAAAGCAAATTTGTATATTAAAGATTTACGTGGATTTAAAAAAAGGGTAAAATAGAAATAAATATGTTTAAAATAATAAATTACAAGTACATAGAAAGTTGCCATGGCAATATATTTCCTGCTTATTTACTTCATATGCCAAAGGATGTAGTGTTTTGTGTTTTTATGTTTTGGGGCAACCTTGGAATGTGCTGTTTTACACTATTGCTGAGATATTATAACTACAAAAAATAAACAAATTGTCACTATATGTAATTCATCTCCAAAAAAAAAAAAAAATGACAATATATAAAGTGGCAATACAAAACTTATCATTAGTTATGTACAATAAGTGACAAAACAAAAATTATTTTATTATAATAATGGAATTAACAAACTTAACAATAATTAAAATTGTGTTTGAACTGTGTATATGTACAATCTTGAGACGGTTAAAATCCTATCACAAATCTTTTTGTTGTTATTGAGTTGTCATTCTATATTTGTCACTAATTATCAAGAATTAATATTGTTAATATAACATAATCATAAAGAAAAAAAATATTTATGAATTAGTTCAATTTTCCTCTCATAATTACGTAGGTAAAAATATTCTCCTTACGTTTCTTCATTGAAAATTGAAATTCACACATTATTAAAACCTTGCCAACTTAAACTCTGAAAAGTACTTGTTCTTCCCGTCACAATGTGTTTCACTCTATTAGAATAATTATTATAATTATTTATGTAGAATCTTATATTTAAAGCATTAATAATAACCGGATCAAATATGAAGCCATGAGTTCGTTCTAATTCAAAACTTGAGACAAATTCAAATCATGGAACAATTACTTAAATTGAAATATTTATTAAAAAAAAATGATCAATGTAATATTCATTTCCTTTCCCATCTTTTGTTTGTTCTCACTAGAAAATAATTGAATTTTGAATTTAATAGCTGCAAAAAAAGTATTAGCCAATGAACCTAAATTAACAACGATGGTGGAAAGTGGTAACTAATAACCCAAAATTAATTATAAGGTGATATATTATTTCTCGTTACCCACTCTGAATGAAAAGATCCACTTTAGCTATATGACATAATGAATTTTCCACAATCTTTCTTAAATTCTATGCATGATTGGATACATAGCTAATGACTTTTAACCACTATTATTTTTTATTTACATAAGCTTCCAGCTGTATTAATTGTTCAAATTTCTTGTAGTGTATATATATATATATATCTGTGTGTGTGTGTATATATACTTGGGAAATATTGAAAGAAAATGAAATCCGACTAAAGTAAATCTCAAAATTAAAAATAGCAATATAAGAAGGCCGGGGGGAGGGGGGGGATTGGAAGAGGAAACTTGTAGAGTGGTCCAATGAATGGCATAAAGTCAAGCCAAGATGAAAATTTTCAATAATTGGGATTTGAAATCAAGAAGTTATTTCATAATACAAACAACCAAAAAGTTTTTTCAGATTTCTTGTGGGATTTATCTTTCGAGGTGTTTTTGGAATATTATGATTATGAAATCACGTTAGTATAACAGTATCTTAAAAGACAACCATATCCTCCAATCATTATAGAATATCAAGACATTATTACAAATTAAGATGCTCAAAAGTACAAAATGTGACTAGCTTGATGTAAATTTAAATGCACAAGTGGCAAGAAAATTATTGTTTGAGGTGGAAATAATTAAAAGTAAACAATTAAAAATCTAGTGTATGGATTTCTAGTCTTTTGGGCCCAATTTGTAATTCGGCTAGTGGGCTGTCTCTAAAACTACTCGAAAATTAGTCCATATCCAATTGGACCAATTCAGCCCTTACTTCGCCCATTTTGCTTGTAAATTAGTCCAAAATTTATTAGGGTCAGTACTTCATCGATTGCTTGTAAATTTTGGACTTCATTTCGACGTTCACATTATTATTTAATAAAAACATAGGGAGCAAATGAATTGAGTCCACCAATTTCTATTTTCTTTAGCCCGAGCTCGACCAGATAAGCAACATAATATTCTAACTTCGCCTAAGCCACTGTCAAATTGTATCTTGAAGGGTTTGACTCCTCAAACACAAGTTTGAATCGCAGACTCGACCTTGAAATATTTTAATATTTTATGGTGTTCATTGCGAGCTATTAATGACATGAGCAAGGATTCGACTAAATTCTTATTCTAGTTATATGTATTAAAAAAATAAATACTTTTTTAGTAAAGGCTCACGAGTAAACTAATTGTAATTATTTAGCTCAAACTTGTCACAAAATTTATTTGAGATAAGTTTGAGTGGAGTTTGAAATTAAGTTTTTAAAGTTCAAACTCAAATATTAAACGAGCTTATTAGATTGGTTCGCATCGCTAATAAAAAAAACATGTTACGTTTAATATTGGGTGTACAATTGTACTATTCTTTAAAATAGTAAACTATGATTGTAGAATTATTTTTCAAAATATCCTCAATACATTATAAGCAAGAAAA
>JACFYI010003825.1:3116534-3131828 GCA_014898755.1 Handroanthus guayacan
CCACCCCAACCACAACAAAAAAGGAAAAGAAAAAAAGCTTCATAAAACTAAATAAAAACAAGATTTTCAATCGGAATTAACTCGAATAATCTAACGGTGCGAACGAAGCAATGTGTTATTGTGTTTGACTGTATTATTATTTAGTTATTCTCTGTTTGAAGGTACACACAAAATCCGTACGGCGTACTTGGCTATATATGACAAAGTGGTGAGGTGAGGGCAGATATGGAGGTATCATCATTCCGGACGGGACCCAGTTTAGTACTCCTACAACGTGGCGCAGGGTGCAGCTGCCAGCCTATCATTTCCTTTAATGGAAATCAGACCATTGAATTACAAAAATTAATTCAATTACATTTCCCAACAAATTAGTTAATTCCACCATGTGCTCACATGATGTGTACGATGTGTTCCCACTTCCCATAGTCTTCGTTTCGATATGTTTTTGTAAAATAGACAATTTTTTTTTTTTTTAATAATAATATTGAAATATACTCAAACAGGAGTGTTTTCTTTTGAGTCATTTATGCAAATTTTCAAAATGCACCCAATTCTATTTCCATTAATTATTTTACTAATCTCTTCCAATTGCCAACATGTCAAGTCTTATAATCTTTATAAGGGATAATTATCAGAACATCCTATGAAGTTTGAATAATTACCATTATATTCCTTATTGTTAGTTTAGTTACGAATAATTATTACACTTTCTAAAAATATTAAAATATTAAATGTAGATGCTTTGAATAAGGAGTGCAATTATAATTATGTTTAAGCTCACCGGGTATATAATTATAATCATATATCAACTGGACTAATATATTGTAGGAAATGTAATGATAATTATTTAAACTTTAGGAGGTATTTTGGTAGTTATTATTCAGAAAATTATCCCTAATATAGTTATATATAAAATGTATTAAAATTATTTATCTCCTTAATTACCAGAAAAAATTAATTGATTTGACCTTTATAGTTGATGATACTCAAATCCATTGCCTTACATTCATAATAATAATAATAATAATAATAATAATCTGTTGCCTTACATGAGAAGTACGACCCCTTTGAGGTATTACCGTCCTCTCTCAACACTTATGGCGGTGGTTTTGTATTGAAAAAATGCTTCAAAGATAAGAAAGGAATAGCATATAAATTTTCTTAATACTCTCAATTCTTTCAAAATGAGACAAATTTGATATCATCGTAAGCCCTCAGTAGAGGGGGCTTGAAAAGAGGATATGACCTTTGCCCGATAGACAACGTTACATAATGATGCCTAAATTTATCGTCTTACATGAAAAGTTTGATTGCGTCTAGGTATTCTTTCACCAACAGTTCTAGTGAAGAGATTTTGTTTTGAAAAGGCATTTTCAAAGGGTGATAGCGCGGGAGAGCCAATAAAAAATTTCAAGGACCCTTGACTTTTTCAAATTGGATCAAATCTGATATTGTTATTATCATAAGCTCACCAATCGAAGGGATTGACATGAAGCATATAGCCATTAATTCCCATGGACGATACCATGTGATAATATTCAAATTTGTTGTTTGACATAAAAGATTTGATTGCTTCAAGATACTGTTCCCTAACACTCATGATTGGGATTTTGTCTGTAAAAGACACTTTGAATGGAGAGAAAGGAATATAACTTATAAACTATCTTAAGACGCTCGATTCTTCCAATATGAAACACACTTAGTATTATCATCAATGGTAAAAATTGTCTTCTTCCATAACATAGTCAAACATTACTTTACACCTCACTAGAACAATTTTTACTTATCACCAAAAATATAAACAGACGTCCATTATATTCTCAACTTACATATAAGACAAAAAGCAATAAATTCCAAGTACGTGTGATGCCAAATAATTGAAATTGCTACATCAATTATCGTATGGTACTTTATTTTTGAGAATTTTCCGAATGCAAATAAAGAACAATAATTAATTAATCAATGTGATAGAGGGCGAATTTAATTATTTTTGTGCACTTTCTTTCAAAATTTTAATTATAATGAAAGAAAAATTCGACATCTCAGGACGAAGTTACAAGCTACACTTGAAATTTTCGGTTTCTAAATCTGCTAAAAATCACGATAAGGAACCTTAATCATATGAAAATATTGTTATTCTCTTAGCTCTTAGATTATTATTTAAAATCTTTAATTATTTTAGAACAAGAAAATGGAAATGCTAACACAAAATCATATTGAACCACTTAAGATAATTTTTGTACTTAATTCACACAAATAAGTATCATAGTATAATAAAGAGTGATAAGTTCGTCACTAAAGGGTAAAAGAAATTTAATTTATTTTAAATACTGCCGATCAATTTACATATATATTGAAAATTAATAAACATGCCGCAATGAGTGCGAGAACGAAACAATACATAAATTACGGAAAATCATCGACTATGTACGAATACATGAAATAAAATCCAACATCATCCCAATTCATTTATTTTATATAAATAATTGATCTAATTCATTTTTAAAATACACACACACATATATATATATATTATCATGATTTTCATTTAGTGATACATCATTAATGCTTCAAAAAAACGACAAGAAACTAAAAAAATTGATTATTAAATTTAATATGATTTCTTGAATGCAACCAACAAATTCCCATAATGCATGTTGAAAGGTAAATTTAAAAATCTATAGATTCAAAGGGATATGATTTGAAAAGGTCTATGATGTTAGCAAAGGTTTGATGATTGTATATAGGAAATAAAGAGACAAGGGAGGCAAAGTGAGGGGCCAACCCTAGCAAACAAACAACAATTGTCTAATTATGGACCCATATATGAGCTGGATGGGACACCCATTTAAATCAATGGCTTGAATCAATGTGTATGGGAACAAACATCTTTCTACTCATCACAATTATAAATTTGGACAATTTCAAATTTTGTAAAGAAGTTCAATTTTGTACAAAGTAGACTTATTTTATTACAATTTTGTTTCAGTTCAAATCATATTATAAAGATTTATGAAGAGTGTTAATATTTAATTAGTTTATATACATACATACATATTAAATTCTTACACTCATAATTGGATATGGAATAGGTTCGTGAAATTTGTTCGATTTCATAGTTTAGATCGAATTGAGTTATAGAGAATTGGTACACAAGCTAGTGTAAAAAGATATGAACGGAGAGGCGATACGATATTGAGCAATATCAAATTCCACGTATGTGTTACATGTATACATTATTTTGATTGGAGATATATATGTAGCTGATTTAAAGAATGTGAAATGCAATTAGATTGTTCCATTTAAAAATAAAAATGTGGAGGAGGTATTTACGAGTATACGTACGCCACGTGTGCCCATAGGTGAAGTAGGAGTGCTCATATTAATTTTGGAAGGTTCAAGAAATTTGATTCTTATGAGAATTACAAATGTTTATTTGGAATCTATCATATATGTAAAAATGATGGTCATTGTCTTGAAAGTTAAAGTATTGAAATAGCCCTAAAAATAAGTGGTGGTTCAATAAGTCTAGTCAAATTTAGATACAAGGATCTTGCTAAACAGAAGAAATAATTAGGGTTATTAGGGTATTCCAATGAAAATCTTGCAATACTTAAACTAACAGATGTCATGAAATTTAAATGGGAGGGTTGAATGTAATGTTTTGAAATTTTGGAATGTGTACTTTTGTATGGTGCTATATCGTTAAGCCTAAATGGCTCCCGCGGTTGGATCATTTGTGAATCCAACTAATTAGCACATATCTTGGAGTGGCTCAATATATCTAATCATGATTACATTTGAAATATTGTCTTTAATTAGTATTTTGAAAGGAACATGAGCAAATCAAATTCTCAGTTAAATATTGTTATTTTTCCCCCCCTCTCTTTTGTGATTGAATCAATGTATTGTGTGTGTATATATAGACAAGATTTACCCAAGACTAGTAATTTTTTTGTTTGGTCATCAAACAATTTGGTTTGGACAACTAATTTGTAGTCACAATTGGTTTCTTACAACGAGTGATCCGAGAGAAGGAGCACATGATGGGGGCACTTAGCCTTTGACTGTGACGATGAAACCAAAGCCCCATCAAACCCTCATGCTCACTGCACATTACCACCTGTGTTTTGGCAGTAAAAAATAAAAGACCATATTTATTATTTATTTATATGTATTTATTAATTAATTTTATCATTTTAAATTAATTAACTTATAATATATGTAGTAACCCCCCTCTTCTTGCCAGATAAACAGAGTTTAGATCAATGTGTGTTTTGCACTAATTCCCAAAAATCTTCATGTGTCTGATGACACACCCCTCGTGTTTTCCTCTTTCGAGTTCATTGAGAATTGCAAATGTACCTTTCTTTTATTTCACTTTACTGTAAGATTTAAACCCCTTATAATATATATATATATATATATAATCCCTTGTTTTTAACCATATCCCATCTATATGTAAGTTAAACGAGTACTGATGATAGAGGTCTAACTTAGATATTCTTTTATTATAATTCGATATTTTATCTTATATTTCATATCATAATACATGCGAAAAATAGAAAATGAGCATATGAATAGACACTTGGATGATGCAATGGTACATATATAAGTAGTATTTGTGAGACGAAACTTGTTCATGACATCGATAGATTATATAAATTACTCAATTTGCCTTTCTTGACGTTCATAAATCAAAAAATACCATATATATGATTTAGTGTTATTATTAACGGGTCAGATCAAACCCAATTCCATCCAACTCCTCGAAGGTCGTCTTAACCCTTAAAAAAATTTATTCGACCATGAGGATTTTGTAAATCCAAGTCATGTTTAAATTAAAATTTGATAGTTAGGAGATAAGAATAATAAACAAGAAATGGACATTGGAATAAGTTAGAAAAGATGACAAGCCCAAAACTTGAACTCAGTAATATAATTAAATTAAGCCCAAGAAAGCATTAATATGGTTGAAAAGTGTGTGCACGTGCATACATGTGTGCAAATCTGTTGGAAATTCTGAATTGCCATATGCACACGTGCAGACATGTGTGTGTGAGTGCGTGTTCATTTGGAGTGGTGAGTAAGTGACTGCATGTGAAAATATCACACTAGGGGAAAAATAAATAAATAAATAAATAAATAAAAATAATTACCTAAATAATCCCTGACTTTGACATTATTACAGTGAAATCCTTAATCCTTAATTCAGTGGACAAAAAATTTAATAGAGTATGAGTAAAAATAAAAGTAATTAGCATCCCTACACAAAAAATGTACTTGTAATGTTTACTATAAAAAGTTTAAGTAATTACTACAATTGAAAACAGATATAATAGTGGTGGAAAGTTATGTGCTAAGCCTTTACCATGGTAATGATGATAATTTCAGCAAGGGTTGCGGAAAATCTACCATCGCATATTGCCTGATAGATGTTTTAACCTCACCATAAGCCATGGAAATTATGTTTTCACCTCAATTTTTTGGATTATAATTGGCTTTTGCTTTCACCACAGTTGTCAATTTTGGATTATTAACTACGGCTTCCACAATGGCTATTACTTTTTTGGTTATCAAAATTCAATTACTTTGTAGTGATTTCAACCAATATTGATGTGGTTCGGAATTCAGTCCAGGGATCAGATAATAATTTAATGGGTTTCAGTCTCTCAAAAGTGACAAACCAAGATCAGTAGAGCTTTTTTTCGAATTTCGCAGTAATGGTCGATCTTTGAGAAAATGAGTCCTCCCTACTTCTTTGTTTTTCGAGGTATTTATAGTTTTCAGGCTAGGGTTTTATTAGGTGATGGGCTCTTGAGCCTACCCTCTTTTCTTCCAATTAAACTCTAATTTAATGTCTTTAATTGCCTACTTTATTATTGTTATTATATGATTATTTCACCGCGTAATTACTATTTTGCCATTGAGCGGCATATTAGACTCATCAAATATATTATATTTTTAGGAGGTTTAACTATAATGTTATGCTATCTCCATTAAATTTTCTGTCAATAAAATTAACTGTCTGGAGTATAATGCTAATTAATCAAATCTCAAGAATTATTCTGATAATTATGCCAAATCTCAAGGGTGTCGAAGTAAGTATCCAAAAAAGAAAACACACAGTGCGCACAGTGAGTGTCAGCAGTCTCCAAGATTTACAAAGATAAGTACAGTTTAGGAGACATAATCTGCTGTTTTAAGGAGTGTTAAAAGAATCTGATGCACACTTAATTTAGTTTAAGTACAACTTGCAGCTAATGTAATCAAGTATACAATTAATGTTTCTTTTTTAAGGCAAAAAGGAACAAATTTTTTGAACATCTAGTAGTCAAACTGACTTACTAGTTGACTGGCTGCATACCATATGTGTTTTTATTTCTTATTTTTTTTTTAAATAAAATAATAACATGGGTATAGACATAGTACTAAATTAGTATTAGTTTATGTTGATCTAATTTTGGAACTCTCATTTAGAATATATGATCACAGCATGGGATAGTAGTTTAATGTGATGACGTAATTGTGAAAGAAACTAAGAAAGAAATCAACTTTTGGACAGATCAAGAATATGATAATTACCTCAACACCCTTCGAGATTTATTATAATTATCAAAATATTTTTTGATATTTGAATAATTATCATTACATTCTTTATCGTTAGTTTAGCTGACAGATAATTACAATCACATACGTCCTTAAAAATTTTGAAATATTACAAGTAAACTCTCAAGACAAATTGTAGTTATATGTTGGGCTAGGGGGTGAGATTGTAATTATATGTCAGTTGAACTAAAGATAAGGGAAATAATGATAATTATCTAAACTTTTTGGAGTGCTTTCATAATTATGCCAAAATCTCCAATGGTGATTGTCTTTACTGTTAGTTCAGCTGACGGATAATCTCAATTATACATTCTAAATGAATTGTAATTATGAATCAGTTGAACTAACAGTAAGGGTATAACGGTAATTATGTCATACGTGTGGAGGCATCAATCCATTAAAAATATTGTGAACAAGAATAACACACATGACAAATTTCATACCACCAACAAATTGTCACGTGATTATTCATATTTCCAAAGAGCAACTAAGATAGGGTTTTTCTTTCTTTTCCTTTCCCCGCCCCCGCCCTCACAAATTGCGAATGATTAGTTATTTAAATTTTGAATTTCGAATTTTGTTTTTTTTTCTTTCCCCAATTGGGTGGCATGCAAGACCAGGTAGTGAAACGTCCTTATTTCATTTGAAAGTTGTTAAAACCATGTTCTCAATCTACGTATATAGTGTTTGAAATACTTTGGAGGAACATTTCATAATATTATATTTTTCATTATGAAATCACTTATAAATTGAATCTCTATCTCCTAGCAAATAAAAATTCGTTATATTAGAATACGAGATGACGTTGTAAAAATGAGGGAAAATTATCACCGCTCCCTTAATGTTTGATCTAGTTACATAAATATATCCTATAATTTGAGAATTAATTATAATAACAGGTCATGCGGGTAGTTGAGTTGACAGAAACTTAATAAAATTTATGTAACATTATAATTAGATCTCCTGAAAATCTAACATATTGACTGAAATATTATCAATGAACCTCTCATTATTCTAATATGCTTAGTGATTTAGGGGTCCAGTTGTGATATTACAACTTAGACATACTTAGTAAGAAATTTGTTAACTGAACTAATAATAAGAGATGTTATTGTAATTTTTTTAAATTACAAGAAACGTGTTTGTAATTAAATTAAATTTCATGGGAGTTGAGGTGGCCTTGTAATGTAACATAAATCCTTTCAACACGTGATAATCGGACAAAATTAGCAATTAATGAGGAAACAAGCAATATCTACCCAAGGAGAAATCAAATCATGTTTAAAACCATGATGGGATTGAACATAAGAATCAAGAATCACAGGAAGTGAGTTGTGATAGGATGATATAAAGAACCATCATTATTATTACACAAGAAAAAGGATAGGCGTCCAAATATTGAGGAAAAACTCATAAAGAACATGTATAATGTACCCCGTTTTGTTATGAACCTACACCATGCCTCGCTGTCTTGCATGTGAACCCCCTTCCCTTACATTCCCCCACCCCCTTGATATCTTCTTTTTCTTTTTAAAAAATAAAGGATCGATGTTGTTCTCCAATTATTCTTGAAATTTGAATTTACATATGATCTCGTCTTGCTTGGGTCACAGGCCAGTACAATCAGGCTCGACGACCCATTCCCTTGATATATACATACATACGTATATTGAATTTGATCATAATCCAATTTATACACGCAGCTCCCAACCTCCCACTGCCCAACTGGCACTTTTCGATTAATTCTTAAATATAGTTACGTCACGACAAAACACTTCCACCATTTCTGTCTGATTATCTCCAAGTCGGTAAGAACAAAACGAAAAAATATATATAGAGTGTGAGTGAGAATCAAATTCTAACTACAGAAATGGATTATTTGTATGCAAACGAAGAATGCAGCAGTGGGTGTGAGTCTGGTTGGACTCTATACTTGCAACACTCTTCGATTTCTCAATATAATCAAGAAAAGCAGTATCTTGATGCAAGAACAAAAGGGGTTCTTACACAAGCAAAAACATCAAAAGTACAACCAGAAGAACAAGATGAAGATGAAGATGAAGATTTGTCCATGGTGTCTGATGCTTCATCTGGGCCTCCACATTTTCAAGAAGAAGAAGTAAATGACACAAATGGGTACTTTTATCATTACCCTATTGATAATAAATTGATTAAAAACAGTTATAGCATGAAAAAGAATAGAGAGAAACCACGTCGTAAGGGGCAAGATCGGTCCTCTGCTTCTTTGCTTGATGATACTGCTAGTTCTCCCTTTTTCGACTTCTCCAATGTAAGTTTGTGTTACTTAATAATAAGTTTTTGTTTTGTCTTAATGGGATTAATTATGTTAATTAGTGATTAAAATATTTGGTTTGTTCATTGTTATAGAAGAGTTATAACCAGCTGCCTTCAGTGGAGAATGCGTTGGAATATTCACAGGGCTACTCGACTACTCGATTTGAGGTATGTAAATTAATATTTATTTTCTACTTTATTTTTTTGGTAAACTTTAAGCTAAACTTAGTTTAATAAATATTTTTCTAATTTCTGATGATTTAATTTGAATAGGTGGGACCTCCATATCAGGAGCATTATGATTTCTTGCAGTGTTCACCTTCTGGAAATCATCTGCAGCAAAACCAGTTGAGTTTTCTTTCTTTCCTTTTCATTTTTCTTTTTTCAAAATTTTAAATTAATTTCATGGGTTTTGGGTCTTTCATTAATTTTTATTTCTCCAAATAATATATTCTTATGTATTTTCTTTTTCTTGAATTTTTCAGGAGGTGGTGATGGCAAGAAATGAGAGTAATAAGCTCCTCTATGTTTTTGGTGGTTTAATGATGTTGAAAAAGAGCAGGCAGAAGGGAACTGAATCTCAAAAGGGATTTTGTTTCCCTTTCTCATTTTCTTCTCTCTTTCTTTTGTAGCTTTGAGGGAAGTGGAAAACAGCTTGAAAAGAAAAAAAAAAAAGGAAAACATGAGGAAGTTGAATTTCATTTTGTTAAGATTCAAGGTTTTCTTGTCCAAATAATGACAACAATTTGAGCTATGTGTCTTTATGGAGAATCTTAACATTTGGGATCCTTTGTTCTAACAATGTTTCATATCCTGATTTAATTTACTGATTCATGCACAGTGTACTTTATTCAGAATCAAGTGATTTCATAAGAAGACATTTATTATATGTAATTTGTATTTGTAAAATGGAGTAGGAAATAAAATACGAGTCAAATAGAGGATTTGGACTGGAATTTAGTTAGATGGAGCCCCCATGTCCCCTTTTGTTTCATCATGGATGGCCGCCTAAATTTGACCAATCTTAAGTGTATATTAATGAAAATCAATTTGAAACAGGGATTGTTTTAAGGGTTACTATTATAATTGTCAGAAACCAAGATACATTTAGTATCAGCTAACAATAGTTGTCAGAAAGTATGATACCTTAGGTGGGCCAATTTTGGATTTATGGTTATGGATGTATTCATGGGATAAATCTTCTACACCATGGGCCATAGTTCATTTCCTTTAGTTCATTATCAATGGGATCAACTTAAAATCTTGTTGATATATCACTATTCATTACAAGAAGTTTAAGTTATCTATTATACCTTCATCATAACAATGATGTGAGTTTTAGTGAGAGATTGTGAAAAATTTATCATGACATATGATCATGGTTAATTAATATTTCCACTTCAGTGTAGGCAACGACTAATGATGTTTTACCTCAGTATATGTAATGACCAATGATGTTTTCACCTCAATGTAGTCACTTAATGATGTTTTCACTAGGCTATTACTTTCACCATGACTATTACTACCACCACGATTGTTAATTTTTTTTGTTGCAAAAATTAAATTATTTTGTAGTTAATGGATATATACTTCATTAGTTACACTTCCAATCTTATAATATGAATTAGAGTTCTGGACCATAACAGTATCATAGCCCTATGAATGACTTCATTTTTAAAGCTCAATAATTTTTCGGGTTAATTGTCAAAACTCCCTTCGGGTTACAAAATACCCTTATATTTTCTCAAATTATAAATACGTCCTTGATGTTACCTATGTCTCATAGTTTCTACTATCAATAAGGCCATTACAACATGTTTTGAGAAATTTTCCTCATTCAGGAGAAGATACTTTTAATTTCAAAGTATAGAAGGTTTTTTTTTTCTTTTTTCTTTTTTTGTAAACAGTTCAAATCTTAGAGAAATTTTCGCAATTAACTCTATTTTTTTTTCCAGCAATATTGGATGCATGAGCGTCTTCTAGCGACAATACGTGTCATGTATATGTGTGTGCGTCCTCATGATAAAGGTTAAATCATAAATATTACTCACATCTAGATTATTTGAAGGTCAAAATCTTGTTAAAAACACATGATTATAATATGGACAAGACCTAGGTGTCTCTTAGTGAGAGTATACAGACAAGCAATAGTTGTTATAACAAAGTTGCAATTTTTAGAGATTTATATAATGTAGGATGAAATAATGTGTGACAGGATGAGGAAAAAGGTTGTAATCCTAGGTGATGGGCGGTCAGAGAAGAGGGGGAAGAGCCAAAACATATATGTTGGAACATTTCCTATGCAACTTTATGACCCTTTTTCAAAGTGCACAGATCCTGCCTCTGATCTCCCTGACCTAATTCAACATCCTCAATTTATTTTAACGTGGTGTATTTTCTCGTCAATTTGGAGTTTTCTTGCTCTTTAAAAGTAGTTTATACTACATTTTCAATTCAATACTTTGCACCTTTCCCGACGAAATTTCTTTTCAGTATAAAACACAAATAATTGATACCTAGTATTGTTTGATACATCTCATATGCTAAATGTCCTTCTTACCTATCGAAGCACTCTCTTACATATTGAAATATATATTTTTTTCAGTATAAACTCCCTACTGAATGTAACTTGGACAAAACATGTTCGGTGATGGATGCATCGCCAAATATGTCGAAAGAGATAATTACCTCAACACCCCTTGAGATTTGAACCAATTATAGGAGACCCATATATTTGAGAAATTATAATACCTATTGCTGTTAGTTCAACTAATGAAAAACTTATTTACAGCTTGTGTAAAATTGCAATTAAACCCTTGAAAATTTAATATATTAATTGAAACATTATAAAATGACCTCCTATTAATGTAACACAGTACTTAAGTTTTTAGGGGGTTTAATTATAATATTATAACAAATTTTACTAAGTTTCCTTCAATTAAACTAACAAAAGTGGATGTTGATAATTTTCCAAATCATATGAGATATTTTTATAATTAGGCCAAATCTCAGAGAAGTGTTCATGTAATTCTCTCTTATACAAAAGACTTTTATGTCACACACAATTTTGTTTCTTTAGCCAATTTATGATTATAGAAATATTTTTAACCTTCTAAACCCCATCGACATAAAACCTTGAACTTACAATATTTCACATACCTAATTCCTTACATCAGAAATACATGATGCATGTGAAGAAGTAGAAATCAAAGTTGAATCCCAACAAAAAACAAGAAACAATAATATGGGAAGAATATCAAGAAAACCTAACAAACAAATATATTATAGTATACATGATTAGAACTGTTCTTTTCTTGCAGTGAATAATGTTGGATAGGATCAAAAGGGTATGGGTGGAAACATTTTTGTCCTGCCAACAGCCATCAAAACAATGTCCCCAATTATCTTACCTATATGCCCAAATTAAATTTTCATCTAGGACTGTTCCCAATCCTAAGGACAAACACTCTTATTTCTTCACACAACTGTAAAAATAATGGGTCTCCTTCTCCTTATCTCTGCACTTTCCCCATTTTCCAGATCTGTAGCTATTACTTCTAACATCTGTTTCTCACAGACAAGCCCACGCACATGTGTTTTCGACTGATGCAACCGAAAAATTTACCTCGGTTACAGGCCACACATGTGTTCGACAATGTTTTTATTATCAGTTTTTGGCAGTTAAGAAGTGATTTGGAGAGTGTTTTGGTATAGTGACCTTTGCTTTTACTTTTAATGGTGAAAATTTAATGTAAATCCATTAGAGTTCAGGTGCTTTGAGATTTTGTTTCAACTTATATAAGATAAAAATACTGTATTATTCTTTTTTGATAAGGTGTAGAAATATAATTTTTGGGGACATGATAGTAATATAAAAAAAAAAAATTATACTTTGCAAACATAATGTCAACTTTTTATTATTTTTTGGTTTATAGTTGCAAATACTCTCAACTTTGATACCTGCTTCTACTATTAATTTTTACCTTCTTCAGTGAAAATCACTTCGTTTTAAAGAATAAACAACAGTAGCCACCCTTTTAGGGTGTGTTTACTTTAGAAAAGTATTTTAGCACTTGGCTGAACTTTAATATCTTGGAGTGTTGGAAAGTATTGCTTTTGCTTATAATTCTCTATAGTTCAACATAGAAAAAGCTAAAAGCAACTATTACTTAGCTTCTACAGCATTTCGATAGTTTTAACTTCTATTTTGAAACTCTTTCAACTTTCGTTAAAGCTTTCTCTAGAACTTTTTCATAAATATTCTAACAAATGACACCTTATCGATCTACCTTATAACCTACAAATTTTACTCTTCTCCAAGTTACCCAATTTCTTACACACTAACATCATGAAACTTCTCAAGCAAATGCTACTCTTCTCCAAGTTACCCAATTTCTTACACACTAACATTATTAGCCATCTCAAACTCTTGTCCAACACGTGCATCCATCACACAACAAAAGCAAAAAAATGAATCAATACCATATAAAAACCGACGATGACAATAATAACTGATCAAAGATGTGGAGTATTTTTGGAAGGAGAGGGATACATACAGCTGTCATAGCATCATCCTCATCATCAAGGGGTGATGGCTGCATGTATTTAGGAGCTTGATGACATGGATTTCACAGGACCACAAATCAACTTGATTATAATTCACCAAATAACAAAGCAAAAAGGGGGTTAGAATTTGAATCAGATTTAGATACAATGCATGAGGCACAATATTCATCCATCATGCATGGGTGAACCCTTTCCTCTGTATGGCCACACAACCTACCCCCATCCCATGTTCATAAATTTGTTGTTTTTTCTTGCTTTGTTGGTGTAAGGTTTTGCGATCCCATAATGATCAACTATGTTAATAGTTCAAAGTATGTTCTTTTGCCCTTTTTGGACAAATCTGAAATCTTTCTACAGTGGTGTTTTTCATGGTGTCTGATGAATAATGGGGCCATTCATCAAAGTGATTATAGTTTCGCCGAAAGACGGCAACTTTAGAGACTTCTTAGTCATAGAAGATCAGGGTAATTATCTCAATAGTACTCCATGAGGTTTGGTCTAGTTACAAGAACTACTAATGGTGTTTGGAAAATTACAGTAACACTAACGCCTCCTGCTGTTAGTTTAGCGGACAAAATACTTAATGGAGGTATAAATCCTATGTAATATTCCATTTAGACCCTATGAAAACTTAAACATGCTAGATTAACAGGGTCTATTAGTAATGTTACACAGACTTCCTTAAATTTTCAGTCAGCTAAACTAACGGCAACGACAAAAGATATTATTATAATTTCTCAAATCATTAGTCAAACCTCAAGAGGATTTTGTGGTAACTATCCCTGAAAGACAACCTGCATTTTTCCTACATTGGGACAACCGTAGTAAAACATTCTAAGCAATGATAATGAGGTTACAACAAGATTCTTAGCTAATAATAAAACCATCTCCAAGAGAACATAATTCTGTAGTGTTATTTGATCTAATCACAACATGTTTTTGATCAGGCTACGAAGTACTTAACATTATAACTGTTAGAACCCCTCCAAGATGGTAATAACAAATCTTCTTGTTAGTCTCCCTGTAGGGTCACCTGATTTTTCGCTCTAATTCGAAAAAGAATTACGTATTCAAGAGCAAAATAGCATTATATGACAACTAAAAGTTAATCCTCAAACCTATGAAAATACTTAACCACCACAACAGAGATGCAGGCACCAGCAGCAATGATAGTATATCTACTAATAGTAATCAAATACTAAGAGGGTGTTTGGATGAGCTTTTCAAGCACTTTAAGTATAAGCTACCAAAAAGTGTTCGGTAAATTTGTTTAGAAAGGAACTTATAAAATGCTAGGATTTTATAACCTCTTTTAAAACAAAAGTGTTCTTATCTTATTTTTAAAATCTTAACATGCTCTTTTAGTTTTCACAACATTAATTACAAAATTATCATTACTAACATCTTATACAATATTTTATACCAAAACTTCAACATCTTATTTTTCAAAAGGCTCTAACATCTTATAAATTTGCAAAAACATCTTATAAAATATTATAAGATGCTTTAAATAATCTTGGCCAAACAAAATGACGGACTATTGTAGCCCCTCTATTTGAAATAACCAAAAGACCTTATTTTTCATCGAAAATAAGACCATAACTGTACAGGTCTGCATGAGGTCCGAGAATCACATTTCCTAGTTTTTCCTTTTCTTATTCTCACTGGTAAGAACACAATGCTCTCGCATTCATATGTTTCCTCGAATAAAAGTACCTTAGCAACATTAACTAGGTTCCATCTTCTTACAACTTTATTCTTCGGGAAAATTGCAAATTTAGTCCATTAACTATACCCTTTTTCGATTTTGGTCCATTCTTTTTT
>JACFYI010003825.1:3140112-3154200 GCA_014898755.1 Handroanthus guayacan
TTTTTTTTTTTTTTTTTTTCAAGAAACTACCTTGATACCTTTTAAAGTTAGAAAAAATAATTCTTTATAAATCATCTAGACTGTTACAAAAAGAAAGACGCTAGTAAAATGACAGGTTAAATACGCAATATTTGTAATTCTAATTCCATCGTTCAAAATTACAATCATTCTCCAATACTAGTAATTCTATTTACCAATAGACTAAATTATGAGTCCACTTGAATAACGCATATCAGATGAATTTTTGAATTACACAATCTCGCTCAAGGGGCACCCTAATCTTCTTTGACTGAACAAGTCACTATTTTTGGCAGTGGGAATCAAACAAGGCCGTAAGTGGCACAATCCTTCCACTGTGTGTGTTACAAATCCAAGAGGCAACGCTTTTTTCTCAAGAAAAAAAGGCAAGACCTAAGTCGATTGATTTTTTTTTTTTTTTTTTTTTTTTTTTTTGAAAAATATAAAACGCAATGTGTCGATTAGAAAAATAGAGGGCTTTCAGTCCATTATGCACCACAAGGAGCAAATTGAACTCCATCTTAAACGAGTCCAGTGTTTAAGGGACAAAGCAATTCATAGATTCAAATTGGACTCCATTTTAATGAGTGGAGTGTTTAAGGGACAAAGCAATTCAAAGATTTACCTTATTTTTGGAAATTAAAAGAAAAAAAACCCACAAAAATTGAGATTGAGCTAGAGTGGGCTTTGGCTAAGCCACCTCTTTGGCATAGAAAAGCATTGTTGGGGTTTGTACTCTGGAGCCGTATGACCTGCCCCCTGCAAAATGTCCCAACATATGGAAGCCAAAATGCAAAATCTCTAACAAGAAGCACTTAAATAATAGGGATAAAATTACCTCAACACTCTTCGGGTTTGATCTAATTACAAAAAAATTCTTATAATTTGGAAAATTATAATAACACATCACCATTAATTAGTTCAACTGACAGAAACCTAACTGAGTCTGTATAACATTATGATAGCACCGCTGAAAACTTAAGAATAATAAATAGCTGGAGTTTGCTTCAAATATTTCAATGGGATATGTTACATTTTCAGTGGATTTGATTAGAATGTTATACAAACTAAATTAGGTATTTCATTAGCTCAACTAATGGTAGGAATGTTATCATAATTTTTTCAAACCACAATGGGTATTTCTATAGTTATGCTGAATTGTAAAACATTGTCAAATTCAGAAAATATAAATTTTCTTACCTTCACAGTGGCATATACCAGCTCGTAGTCCTCATGATTGTATGAGGTTGTATACCTTAAAAACCAAAAAACACAGTTATTAAATTACACAAAAAAAGAAAAAAAAAAAAAAAAGCAACAACAAATTTCTATCCATAAACAAGTAAGTTTTGGTAAGAAAATGAAACCCTGCAATTTGGCCTTCCAAGAACCAAGGTCTCCAATCACTCTGGACCACCAATTCTAAGGAATTTATCCATTTTTCCGTCGTCATGTGAGGAAAAACCATGTCGTGATCACCACTGTCAAAACACTAACTCAATTCAAATGTATCATACAAAATGTATCATATAGAATGTGTTTGGTAAAATGTTGTTATGAAGATGACATAAAGGATTAAAGGCTCGGTAAACATTAAGCCCTGTGTCTATCTTTGGTCTATGTCTTGGTTTGGGCCAGCAAAACAATTTCAGATAGGATAATCAAGAATTGGATTTGAATCAAATTAAGATAATTTGAGTTCGAACTTAATTACGTTCTCCCATTAGAATTTGTCTCGAGAACTTATAGAATTTGGGTGCACTGATACTGAGTTCGAATCAAATGAAAATTCAAAATCCGATGAGAGAGTTTTAGTCCTTAAAACAATAAATAATAATTGAGAATAAATACTTTGATGCCCTTGAGTTTCCTAATTACATAAATATCTCTGTTGTTTGAAAAATTATATTAGCACCTCTTTCGTTAGATTAACAAGAGGTCTACTTGTAATGTTTTAGTCAATTGTTACACTTTTAGGGGGTCATCTAACTGTAATTAATGTGCAAGGGGTGTTATTATAATTTTTCAAATTACAAGAAGCTAGTATTTGTGTGATTAATTAGACCAGATCAAGGGCGTTAAGTTATCCCTAGTAATAATTATATTAAAAAAAACATTTACATCTTAATCTAGCAAATGAGGATCTAATCAGTCACATATTTTAATAAGTTAAAAATCCTAAAATTTAGCTTATTGAAAAATCTTGATATCCCAAATTTTAGAAATACCTCGCACGTTGACTTAAGTATGTTGCTAGGAATACCTATAAAAGTCTCATTCTCGACTCACTTTCCCTAAATTTCGAACATTATAATCATCATTCGATCCATCATGTATAAATATACATATATATATTTATATGTATATGTACACATATGTATCACTCATCTCTCAACCAAACATACGCATAATTCTAGTAAGTAATGGATGAAAAATGAAGTCACATTCAAACAAGGGAAATAAAAAAAAAACTAAAGAAAAAAAGAGGGGAATAATTATTTTCACCTGTAAATTAGAGCTCGACAATTTTTCCGAGTGAACTTTTTGTGATAATTGACAGTATTTTTGACATTGAAGGTGTAGGATACAGTTTGATTGAGGTCCAAATCATATTTCATGGTACTGTTACATCTTACCCACTCCGTGATTGTTCCCTGATCCATAACATTGTTCATAAGCTCAAGTAAAACACTGAAAGAAAGGGATCCTACCTTGACATTCCCTGGGCTCGGTCTAATTACAAAAATATCCCTTGTGGTGTTGGAAATTACAATAATACCTCGTATTGATCATTAGATTAATAAGGATCTGCTTGGAAACTTTTTTTTTCCCCTTCAGTCAATTTGTTGCACATTCAAGAATTTAATTACCTAAAATTATGAGGGATATTTCTATAATTAAACAAGAGATGTTAAGGTAATTAACCCTAGAAGAAACTTCCCAGGTTCAGTTTATCAATGTACCTCACGAACGTGAAGAGCTTTTTGGACAGATTTATTATTTGCCCAACTATACACGTACAAATAATTATCATTCTGATTGATATATAAACAAAAAAACAATTTGAAGACATGAGAAAAAAAATAAAAATAATAATAATTACCTCAATACAAGTTCGACCTAATTAGAGAGACACCATAAGTGGTTTGAAAAATTACAATATCACCCATGTCCGATTAATTGAGCTGACAAAAAGTTTAATAGAGCTTGTATAATATTAAAATTAAAACACCTAAAAACTTGAACATGTTAAATTAACATGTGTTTTTCTTATAATATTTCAATAAATATGTTAGATTTTTAAGGAGGCTAATTATAATATTATACACACTCCATTAAATTTTCTATTACCTCAACTAACGACATGAATATTGTTATTGCAAATTTTCCAAACTTCAGAGGTATTGTTGTAATTAAACCAACATCATAGAGTGTTGAGGTAATTATCCCAAAAAAATAGGGAATAATTGTCTTCTCATCCCTCCTAAGGTTTGGTCTAATTACATGATTAGATCTCTTGTAATTTGGCAAATTACAATAACAATCTTAAACATTACAATCAGATCTCCTCAAAGTATAACAAATTCATTGAAGCATTACAAGTAGGGCCCTATTGATCCAACAACATGGGGTGTTAATATAATTTTCTCAAACAGTGAAGGGTGTTTCTGTAATTAGATCAAACTTGATGGGTAAAATAATGATAATAAAACACCTCAAGTTGAAGAAAAGAGAGAGTTTTGAGGAAAAGGAAACGTTACTCGACACCATGAATCTGAAGGATAGGGAAGAGATTGGAGATAACGGCCATGAGTTTCTTCATAAGTTAGCCCAGGTTCCTTATGCCGCTCAGGATCACACCAGGGTTCTAAAATGTCTGCCAACCGTATTTGACCCAGACACTACACATGAAATAAATACATTTTATTTTTTGAGGAAATGAATTCTTAGATAAAACATATGGGGAAAAAAGAAAAAACTTTGTCATTATGTGTTACTATTGAAAATGAAGTTTGGACCTAATTCAATTCCAAAAGTTAGTTTGTAAGGTAAGGATTGCCCAGGACCATATAAAGAGACTAGGACCTTTATACTTTTTCAATTTGAGATTCTAACACACCCCCCACACGCCCAGGAATGAACATCTGGAGTGTGGGATAATATGAAACGGGTGGACAAACAACACATACATAGGAATGAACATCTAGAGTATGGAATAATATGAAATAGATAATTAATAGCCCAACATTAAGAATGGGTCTGGCTCTGATATCATATTGAAAATGGAGCTTGGACCTAACTCAACCTGAAAAATTAGCTTGTGAGGTAAGAATTATCCAAGACCATATAAAGAGACCAATACTTTTATACTTTTTCTATGTAAGATTCTAACAATTACAGGCATTTTTATATCATTATTTTGTATCATTTTTCGCTATCTAAACTACATAATTTTCACATTTTATCATCTCTGAATGTTTTTACGGAAAATCCTACAGTGATACATGCATGTAGTGGGCATGTGACTAGTTGTAAGGGTATTTTCATCTCTTCATAAGATAAGGTTGGGTGTTTTTGTCATTTAATAAGAGAGGAAAAGAGAGAGGTGGCAATGTTTGACATGACATGATATTTCGGCATGAGTTTGGTAGGAAAAAAATTGGTTTAGTGTCTCTCCATTTGTGGTTTGGTCCAACCAAGTTATCACAAAGAGGAACTCGACCAAAGTGTTCCTAGATGGTAAAGTGCAAAAAATCGTGTAGTTTATAAGATGAGAAAGTTTAATTGAAAAAAAAAATGATGGATAATGTATAAAAACAAAATATGTATATACAAATATCAACTATTTTCATAATCAGAAACTCACCTGGTTTAATCTTTTGACATCATTCTGGCACAAAACATTCTGCTGATCAACATATAGGTAATATCCTTTGCAATTTTCTTTCGCAGACTGAAGAAATACGACGTCGTTATATATTAGTCGAAATCAACTATATAAGGCAATAAAATATAGACAAAAATAAAAAAAGTTGATATTTATCCCATTTAGAGGGAATTTATAATAATTTTCTGGTACTAATTTTGTTTCGGTAATTAATAGAGATTTCTCCTTAATTTATCTATGTCTATATCTATATCTATATTAGCATAGTCAAAAGTGAGGGGGCCTACACATAAACGTGAACAAGTACTTCATTAAATTTCAGTCACACAATGGTTATCAATAGAATGTGAGAAGGATACAAAAACAGTGAAAGCATGTTGATGTGGTAAAAATTCGATTAGATTAAAGGGATTGAATTGAGAATTTATTTTCCGAGTACAAGTGTTAGGTGGATCCTCATATGCAAACAAGAACAATTCATTAAATGTTTGTCACGACGATCTCAGATTAGACCCTCTATTTCAAAATAATTTTTCATCTCATACTTCATGCCTTAAATACATGTAAGGTGTGTTAAATATTTTCTTATAAAAATATTTAGTAATGCAATACACATTACTTGTATTTAAAAGCATGAATATGAGATAAAATATTATTTTGAACTTGGAGATCGTATCAACGACGGCCCACCCTATTTTTGTACCTTGAAAAGTGTTAAGTACCTAAATTTCCCATTAAGCCCTTGAGTTTAATATGATCCACCACGGCCCTCCGCGGGACTAAAAACAATCATATCAAAACTTATCCCATGTTGAAAATGAAGGCATTGGAACATCAGATCTTGATTCTCGATATCTCACATTTCGACATTCCTTTTAATAACAAAACATTCCATTATGAATGTCAGCATAGAATACCTCAATGCTACTCAACCTTTCATGTTTGTCGATGTATTTCAACATTGAACATCAAATATGTTCTTTGCAAGGTCAACATAGTTGTAAAACCAATTAAAATTCTAACATCCAAAAACCAATAATTGAAATCAAATGTTAATGATGATGATGAGAAATTAAAGGTACCAATTTCATAAAAAAGACCGGAAAGACCAGAACAGCTGGGGCCTCCAGTGAGCCATAGAATAAGAGGATCATATTGAGGGCTCCCTTCAGACTCAATAAAGTAGTAGAATAGTTGTACTTGTTCTCCTTTTCCCACACCAATATACCTTTGCAATAAATTACCCAATACATAAAATGATTTATATACCAATTAAAAAAAAAAAAAAAAAAAACTTTTGGCTGAGTTTATAAATTCTTCAAAAATATCTTATAAGATTTCCAGGCATTTTTGATAATCTATTTTAAAAAAGAATTAATAAGCTCTCAAAATAAGAATATAGGGTCCTATAAGCTTTTCTAGAAAAAAGTACAGAGTTCTTGGATTGTTTTTAAGATCTTTACATGTTTTTAAATTAATTTAATTGTAAAATTGTTACTACAAACTTCTTATAAGTTTCAACAAAATTACTTTTAAAGTAGGAGTAATTACCTTCAGAGTTCTTGAGGTTTGACATAATTACTAAAACATTCCTACCGTTAGTTTACCTATGAAGAACTTAATGAGCTTTATATAACACTACAATTAGACTTCTAAAAATATAACATGATAAGACGATCTATTGTAATATTACACATATTTTATTATATTTTTTTGGAAGTTAGAATTAGTATTAAGGATGCTATTATAATTTTCCAAATTAAGAAAAATATTTCTGTAACTAAATTAAATTTTAAAAATTATCAGAGTTAATTATCCCTCTAAAATAATCTCGATCTAATATTTTATAAACTCGGAAACCACCTTAAAAAAATGTTTTAAATAATCTTAGTATGGAAAAGAAAAAGAGTCCACTTAAACACTTACCCAGTTTCAAGCCTGAATGGAAGTTTTCCGGGAAATCCTGGCAGATCCTCAATCACAAACTGAGATAAAATCGTATCGCTAAAGAAAAGTAGTAGAAATAGTAAGACAAATTTCAAGTACGATGGCGGGATAAGGTAGCCGGAAAGTAGCGGCGGCGGCGGCGGTGGCGGCACCATGGTTGTCGGGGTCAAATCGGAGATGGTAACTGGCTGGCTTCCTAAATTGATGTGAACGAATACATAGTACGTAGAAGCAAGTGATGTCTAGAAAGATTGTTTGAAAAGAAAAAGGAAAATTAAATTCTGAAAAGGGTAGTGGGAGTCGTTAAAACTTAAGAGTGTCCATAACTATGACACCTTGACAATGAAAAGTACCTGGGACCTAATTAAAAGAAAACAAAAAATGGCAATTAACTAGAAGTCTAGATGCCATAATTATTAGGATTTAATGACAATTTTACCCCTAAGTTTTTGAGTAATTATAACACTCAACCCTCAAATTTGACAAATTGCATAAACTTCTGCTATGGCCCTTGCGGCGTTAAATTTTTCACGGAGGTTGCTAGCAGCATAGTAGTAATTAATTCTACAACATATAATATAGTGTATTCTAATATGGTATATATATAAAAAATTAAAGTGGGAGGGATGGGTAGGCCCCATGCCTTGTCCAAACTTGTCGGAGTCGGGACTTGATAAAAGCCCAAATCCCGCACTAGGCCCCATTTATTCATTCTAAACCCATCCCATTCGGAGCAGAATGATTTCCAATTTAAATTTTAACCCATCCCATTTCCATACTCAGCCGTTACAACGTTAAATTTTTTATAGCATTGCTGATGTCATAGTGATAGTTACTTTTAATTTCGAGACTAGGATTAAGGAATACTCTATGTAATATATTAAATTGATGGTAATTTTTGTAATAAACTGAAATAATTTCTAATATGACATTCGCTTTTTCCCTTATAAAATGTAGCATAAATTGATCATTTTTTCACTTCTTTTACATGCCTACTTGCCATGGTTTCCGCAAGCCACTTTTTAGTATTGGTATAAAGTATAAAAAAGAAAAATATAAGCATTGTCTTTGTTAAAAGAGTACAACAATCAAAATTTCAGAAACTATATCCAATCCTCGGAGGGATAGTTCTATGATTTGCCAAAATTAAAGGTGGTTGTTGTAATGACCCTAAAATTCAATGGGTGTTGTTGTAATTCACTATTCTTATTAACATACCTTTTACTAATTCTAATTGTGAGTGGGAAACAAATTATTGATTTATCATATAAATTAGAAGCGCCAACAAGACGAGTTGAGTTAGTTCACAAGTTGGATTACCAAAAAATCATTAAAATGAAGAATTTACTCGATTAAAGTTGGGCGATCAAAGTAGAAACACCTTTTAGCATGGTTCCAGTGATTCTTTTCTAGATAAATTACAATAATATTCTTAGGGGCTCTTTATTAATTAAGTCGTATTGAATTGGTTAATAGCCCTATTAAACTGAAACAACATATAAGTTTTACTGGGGTTCCTAAGTATGAGTAAAGTTTGAATTTGGGGTGTACAAGATTCGGTTGGGGCAACTTGTGCTCTTATCTCGGTCCAACCCAAAAAATTGTGGTTTTAAAAATGTCACAATCTAATCTAGTATGATAAGAATTAAATCCGAACCTTGAGGTCTTTTTGGATCCGGATCATTTTGAGGTTCAAATATATATATATATATATATTGCCCAATAAGACGATGTAACATACATGAAAATAATTAAAAATAACTAGTTTAATGCTTTTCTTTCTTGGAGAGTAAACTATTAATAATTTGCATTCTATAAGATATTCATAAGATTTTATTCTCATCACCAAGTTACAATCACGGACACACGACATACATACATAAAGTATAAGAATACACAATCATACATGAACGAAGCAAATTCGGGAATCAGAGGCTAAACCATGTAATAAAATTTACAAAAATGGTTAATAAAAACTTAGTCATACGAAGCACCAAATGATTCCCCAGACAATAGTTATGTTAGTCATAGCTTTGAAGTGCAAAGGAAATTTTCAAGTTAGAATTTGGAACTCAACTATTGGAGTTTGCAACAATGTAAAGTTCAAAACGGAAATGGGTAAACATTTCATAATTTCATTTGTCTTAACACATTATTGGGCTTATTGTTAAACATGAAAAACACTTAGGCTTATTGTTAACCTCGTTCATGGGCTTATTTTGGTGAAAAAGAATTAGTACATTAGGATTTTGGATCACTTAACTTGTGGGCTATAAATATTAATTTGTAGAGGCCTAATAAATTATTTAAACTGTAAGTATTAGTAGTATTTTTATTTTAAATTTAATATTTTTAGTATAATATAAATATAAATATATATTGCTAGTAAAATCCTAATATAAGGAAAAATTATATTTTTAACCCCATAACTATCCTTTTTTCACTTTTGATTTTGTATATTGAACAACAATTTTTCTCCTATAAGTAGTAATAATTTTGCAATTTTTACCCATTTTTCACAATTCTAATCCTACTTGCAAGATTGAATTTGTAAAACTATTACTACTTATAGGACTAGAATTGTTAGTCAATACACATAGGACCAAAAAGTGAAGAAAGAATATACGTATAGGACTAAAAATACAATTTTCTCTCTAACTTAGGGGCATACGGGTAGATATTAGGATTATACAACACATCAAAGTGTATATGAATGTAATTTTATGGTTATGAACCGGTTTGAAATGTGCACAACTGAAATTGACAGATAAAATAAGGCCTGTAATGTGGCAAGTATGTATATTATTGACTTATTTGTCTTCTTCCCTTATCGCCCTTTTTCTGAAAGATGTCACATCATTGTTAGGACTTTTGCATCATTCGGGCCATTGCATTGAACCAGGCATAGTGGAATAAGTCGAAGACACGTAAGTAATTTCATCTAAGTCATAAAACTTGTTTTATGTATTAAACAAGAAATTGCATATCGTAAAATTTGGATCGACTCCTTTCAATCTATAATTTTACATAAGAGATGACATTATTAAATCCGATGCACCTTTTCGCAATATGCTTCAATCGTTACTATTAAATAGTATTTCATATCCAACGCGACCTTTAAAATATGATGTCCATTTCTAATAAAGATCTAGCTAGCAATCTACAATGGGAATAAAGAGAGCCATCTATCAATCATTGCCAGACATTCTTTGGGATTATACTCGGGAGCTGTATGGCCTGCACCCTGCAGACATACACCAACAAAAATCTATTTTAATTATACTATTAAATTTTGTCTCAATATTTACTTCACTTCATTCGCCAAGAAATTTGAGATGAAAATTTAAAACTTTTACTTGCCTTCACTGTTGCAAAGGTTATATAAGCTTGATTGTTCTTGTATTTCTCTGTGTATCTACAAAAGACAAATTATAGATCAAATTTAAGATTAAAATAAAACAATTGCATTGTTTTGGATCACATCTAGATTGAAAACTGACCCTGCAACTTGACCGCCAACATACCAAGGCCTCCAATTGTCATCAACTGTGAGATTGAGAGCTCGTATCCATTTTAAAGTGCTCATGTAAGGAACACCCATGTCATGATCACCACTGAAAGAAAAATGAAAGATTGGAAAATAGTTAAGTATAATATTAAAATTTAAGTGAAAAATATATATTGTCTCTGAAACATCATTAAATGACAATAAGTTTGTAATTCTTTATTTTGCTACACTACAACTTAATAGTGACAAAAAACTAAATTTTAAGTGATAAAAAATATATAATCTCTACAAAAAAATCATTTTATGACAATAAGTTTTATCTTGTCACTGCATCCTTTTTTCAGTGATAATAATCGCTTTGACTTAATAGTAACAAAAAACTAGGGTTTTTAAGTTGTTACTATTTAAGAATAATTAGTGACACATGAAAAATAAAAATTAAGAATAATTAGCGACACATGAAGAATAAAAATTATCAACATATATAGTTTATGTCAAAAAATTTATTTTCACTGAGTTCTCATTATGCAAGTGCCACAATAAAGTTTTTTTCGTTATTAAGTTGCTTAAAGTTATGAAAGCAACAAAAAGAGAAAATGATACCAAGCCACCTGAACTTTGGACGTTTTTGCACTTTGCTCTAAACCTCGCGAAATTTTTCATTGTGCAATCCAAAGGCATTTTTCAGTGGAATATTTTAACAAAATTATTTCACATGCGATGCATGTACAAATAGTAGGGAATTGGCAAAAAATAGTTTCATTGTACCACCTGAGCTTTGTGAAAATTTGCACAATTCCAACTAGTAGCATATTCTAGTGGAATATTCTACTGAAAAATACACCTAAGTTGCATTGTACAAAATTTCACAAAGTTAAGGTAATAAATTGAAACGCTTCTTTATTTAAATTGAAAAGTGCAAAATCATCCAAAATTCAGGTGGCATAATGTCATTTTCTTTGAGACATATAATTAGCGATAATATTTATAGTGTTATTTTATATATTGTCATTTTCTTTCTTTCTTTTTTTTTTTTTTTGAAGTGATTTTCCAACGTTCTAAGCATATATATCTATGATGTCTAGCAAGTAGCCAAATTTGACTCACCTATATGCCAAAGTTTGAAAGCCTTTCTCATTGAGAAGTTGATGGTGTTTGAGGACACTTCTGACGTCATGTTCATAGGATAAGGAGCGATTGCATCTCTTCCAATCAGTTACGGTCCCCTGGTTTGCAAACAATGCATTTGAGTTAAGAAATTCACCGATAACCTACTTTTGATTCCACTAATATCCCACCTCGGATAATATGAGGGAAAAATACTTTACATCCCAACTACGAGACATTTTTACATATAGACTACTAAGATTATTTTTAGGTCAAATTCTTTATTAATCCTTTATGTCTTTTTTCATTTCACTTTAGCTCCTCATCTTTCAAATGTGCCATTATGATCTCTCATCTTTAAAAGACATCCAACTATCATCTATGTCTAAACATCCATTAGTACTCAACAGAATCTCGAACATAACAGATAGAATATTCCGTTTGCCACTTTTATCCTATTCTAATTGAACATTCCATTTATAATGTCTGAGATTCCGTTAAATACTAGTAGAGGATTAGACCTAGGGATGATAGTGGGATAATAGTGCATTTGAGAAAGGAGGACTAAAGTGGAATTAACTATAAACAAAAGTCATTAACGAAGGGAATTGGCCTTTTTTTTTTTTTAATTATTATTATACTATACATTCAAAACTACATGATTTTTATCATCTTTAAATGTCTTAGGAGGAATAATCCACAATGATTCTTCCATGTGTGGGGAGCTTGACTAATTTCAAGAGTATTTCTTTTCACTCGCTTATAACTTTGGGAATTTTTATTATTTAAAAAGGAATATTTGAGAAATGAGACAAGAAACTTATTAATTTATTCAATTTTCAATAAGAGGTAAAGTGTAACGAAGGAAAATGAGTTGCTTGATACATTAAAGAATCACTATGGAATATTTACCAGAAATGTTCAAAAATGGTAAATTTAAAAAAATCATATAGCCTATGTGGCTAAATGTAACTAAAAAGCTAGTAATCAATATGCAAAAATACCCCTACTTTAAACAGTGGAGCCTTTTCTCATGAAAAATGAAAAATTATGTACCTTTCTGATGTGAAGAGCTTCTCGAACAGTTTCATTATTTGCCCAAATATAAATGGTAATGTAATTATGGGCCTGCAAACAAGAAGACTTAAATATCTCAAAAACTAGAGAGACGTACATGATCATATACTTGAAGGATAGTTGCCTCAATACCCCTTGAAATTTGACCTAATTATAGAAACACCCCATGTAGTTTGGTAAATTACAATAACACCATCGTGAATTCAACTGATATAAAGCTTAACAAAATTCATTAGTACAATTTTAGATCCCTGAAAACCTAAACATGTTAGATTAATCAGGGTTTCACTTGCAATTTTTGAGTCACTATTGGATCTAATTATGATTTTACACAGGTTCCTTTTAGCTTTTTACTAGCTAAACAATCAATTTGGGGTGTTATTGTAATTTCCCAAATCACAAGAGATACTTTTATAACTAACAAAACTTTTCTTTGCAGAATATGTTAGATAGGAAGGTAGAAATTACACGACACCATGATCTCTCCTGGTTGGGTAAGGAGAGAAAGTCAACTAGATCATCATCTTGGAATAATCGATCAGAAAGAAGATCATTAGGTCTTGGTGACATGAATTCACACTCTGGCTCTAGAATATGCGGAACGTTGATATGATCCGTGCACTGCACTCGATTTATACATTAACCATCATTAATATAAAAAATTAATTAATTTGTAAGGATATTGTGCCATAAGTATGTTCATATAAGAAATAAAAAGAAAATGTAATCTTACCTCATTGATAAGTCGAAGAGCATGGAGGCATTCATGGTTGTTTGGCTCTGGATTAACATACTCCCCGCGACAGCCGCTTTTTGCTAGCTGAAATAATCAACCTATACATATTATGTTCTTGTTATCTAATATAAAATAATTTAGGGACTTAAATTATTTATCATTTGAAGGAAGTTTAGGCATAGTTTTGATTTATCTTGTATGTCTTGCAACAAATTTTGTATGTATTAGGGCATGCCATTAGTACGCCAGCTCGGGCTGATTTATCATATTCTAATATTATTACAAATACTGCAGAAACTCATGAAAATATTTAGAAAATTATGAATGTCAATAAATATATCTCAATGAATTAATAATTTCCTCGAGATGTTCACATAATAATAATAATAATAAAAAAACTCTTTTTTTTTTCCTGAAATTATACAATGTGGTGCTGATTTCTGCACTCTATTATTTACCTTCTACACTTCATGTCCCATGTCATTTAATTACAAATGACTCAACTGTCCTAGTTTATTTAAAGTTATAATTCTCCATATCTTCATAGATAAAAGTATCTTTTCTTTTTTATTTTTTAATCTTATTTTATACTCCAACACTATTAATTATTATACTTACAACACTACATTCTTTGACTCAAAATCCTAATATGATAAATAAAAAATATAGTTATAATTTTATAATTTAGTTTTTAACTTTATATTTTAATTTTTGTATCCTTTTCAAACTAAAAAAAGTATATCATTAATAAACCAAATCTAATTAATTAATCAAATATGAAATTTTTACAAATAACATTATTAATTT
>JACFYI010003825.1:3157637-3183602 GCA_014898755.1 Handroanthus guayacan
ACACCCAATTTACTTATTTAACACCAATTGTACACATAACATTTGATATTTTTAAATATTTTACATTTTTAACTGAAAAACAAATTAACTATAATTTAAGTTACTTAGTACGAAATAAGTAAATAACTAAAATTTAAGACTGTTTGCATTTTGGCTCCTAAAAAATTTCAATTTTAACATTTCCTCAACAATTTGTATGATGTAATCATACCACCTGAAACTAGATTAAGTGTGGCTGTCCCAGAAGTCAACCTTCCATTCACTTTGTCATCGAAATTTGATTATGTGTATCGCTTGCTACATTTTTGCGGGCGTTTTAATTTTGTCATTTCTCATCCAATGAATTTTGCTTAAAAAGCACAAAATATGGTACGTAATTAAAAATTTTGATGAGAAAGAAAACGAAATTTGACTTTTGGGAAAAATGCTACATTTTGAGGGTGTTTGAGTGAGCTTATAAGCTCTTCAAAACATCTTAAAAGATGTTTAAGAGGTTATAAAATATCATGAAGTATTCAGTAAAATTTTTTGAAATGAATTTTTTTAGTTCCCAAAATAAAATATTGGGCTCTTATGAGTTTTTTTAAAAAAAAGAGGAAACCCAGCAATTGTCCATCTTCTTTCTACCCCCTCTAGGCCCCAGGGCAACCACCCCACCCAGTACCTAACCCCCACCCCTATGCCTGCTGGCCCCCAACTGAACCTCCAATACCTACCCTCCACCCTCATGCTACTGCCGCCAACAGTAAACATATCACCACTCCCAATTAACTTTTATAAACTTTCGAAATTAAGTTCCAATGAGGCATTTCCAAACTTTAGCTCAGAATTAATACTCACAATACAAGTCACTAGATTAACAAAAGAAACGTGATTCAATTCCAAAGCCTCAATGTTCGATTTTTATTTACCACACTTCTAGCAATAAAATTATTTTAAGGTAAATATGACATCAATTCTTACAATAAGTTCCTTCCAAAATTATCTAGATTCCTCTTTAAAGTAATTATTATTAAAGTAAAATTTTGTTTAACAGGTTTCTTTTAAAATAAAATTATAATTTTGTCCATTTCATTAAATTTTTTTTCAATGAATTTATCATAAATTTTGACATGCTAATTATAGATGGTAACAAAATCAGGTAGTTTCTAAAAATGAAGTATGGGGTACTAAATCTAATGATTTAATACCAAATTTTATTGATAGCTAAACTGGGGTGTAACAATAACATTTCGAAGTGGTTTATGAATATAATTTTGGGGTTTACAAACTAATTATGAATGTAGTAATCAAATTTTCCATCATAGCCACATCATCATATATACCTATATTACTAGAATAATCTATAATGGGAATAAAGAGAGCCATCTGTCAATCATTGCCAAACATTCTTTGGGCTTGTATTCCGGAGCTGTATGACCTGCACCCTGCAGAATATATACACACACCAACCAAAATCTATTTAATTAATTCACCATCAATTTTTGTCTCAAAATTTACTTCACTTCATTCATAGAAAAATTCGAGATGAAAATCTAAAACTTTTACTTGCCTTTACGGTTGCAAAGGTTATATAAGCTTGATTGTAATTCTTGTATTTCTCCGTGTATCTACAAAGGATAAATTATAGATCAAATTTAAGATTTAAATAAAACAATTGCATTCTTTTGGATCACGTCTAGAATTGAAAACTGACCCTGCAACTTGACCACCAACATACCAAGGTCTCCAGTTGTCATCAACTGTGAGATTGAGAGCTCGTATCCATTTTAAAGTGCTCATGTATGGTATATTCAAGTCATGATCACCACTAAAAGAAAGATGTATAATTACAAAACAGATAAGTTACTATAAAAAGTATAATATCAGCAACAAAGAGATCATGTTAGAATAAAAATATTATTACTAATGATATGCATTAACAATAATATTTGTTTTGTCACTATGAACCTTTTTAAGTGATAATAATTTTATTTTGCCACAATATGACTTTATAGTGACGAAAATTAGAATTGTAAATTCTTACTATTAGCAATAAATGACAATGTATGATAACAATTGGTGAGACTAAAAATTGTCAAAGCATTTGTGACAAAACACTTTATTCTCACTAAGTTGTCATTATGCACATATTACTAATAGCCTATAAAGACAGTTTAAATATAATTTTGTCACTATTAAGTTGTGGAAGTTCACGAAAATGGCAAAAAAGAAGAGTTTGTCGTCTTATATATAATTAGTGACAAATTTTGAAATCTGACTCAATATATTATCATTAAACATCTTTTTCTTATGGTAATGTTTTTAAGGCCTCGTCTAGCAAGTAGCCAAGTTTTACTCACCTATATGCCAAAGCCTGATAGCCTTTCTCATTGAGAAGTTGATGATGTCTGAAAATACTCTCTACGTCTTCTTTATAGGCCAAGTTCGTGTAGGCTATGGTCGTGTTGCATCTCGTCCAACTAGTTATTGTTCCCTGGCAATCAACCACTACCTTTGAATTAAGACATGCACCTCAACCACTACCTTTGTTTCCACTGATATCTTTCTCCTATACATAATAATATATGTTTAGAAAATACTTTACTACACTATGTGAATCTTTGCACATTGCCTAATAACCTCTTTCTTATTGCGCTTTGCCATCTAAACTATACAATTTTGACACTTTTACCATCTTTGAACATTTCCATTTGGATATTTGTAGTGATTTCTTTCACTTACCATACAAGTGACTAATTTTAAGGGTATTTGCTTTCACTCATGAATAAAGTTGGATATTTTTGTCTTTTAATGAAGAGAAAAATGAGAAATAAAACAAGAAATAGAATGCTTACAATTTATTCAATTTCTTGCCTGAATGTTGAAAATATCCTATATATGTTATCTGTGAGTGAATGGAAGCACCCTTAAAATTTGTGACACATATGGCACATGGGAGAATCACGAAGCGAAATGTTCGAAGATAGTAAACTATAAGAATCGGCATAGTTTAAATAGGAAACTATTAGAAAAATTATTTAACAAACATTGTGTAAACACCCATTTCAAATGGGAGAGCGCCTTTATCTTATAAAGCAATTTCTCATTTAACGTGGAAAAATATGCACCTTTCTGATGTGAAGAGCTTTTTGGACCGTCTCATTATTTGCCCAAACGTAAGTTGGCACGTAATTATAATTCTGCAACCAAGAAGACTTAGGTGTTGCTTTCGCAAATATATATGATCATATATCTAATTTAAGCATTAGAAAGCATGTTAGAGAGGAAGGTTAGAAATTTACACGACACCATGGTTTGTCTTGTTTAGACAGAAAGAGAAGGTCAAGTGGATCATCCTCTACAAATAGTTGGCTTGAAAGAAGATCATTAGGTCTCGGTGACATGAATTTGCATTGTGGTTCCAAAATATATGCATCATTGATACGTTTCGTGCACTGCCCTTCATCATATGGTGAACCCATCGTTAGTCACTAAAAACTAAGTTGTAATAACATGTCTAGTCATAATATGTTCGTATAAGAAATAATAAGAAAATAATATTACCTCCTTGATGAGTTCAAGAGCATAAAGGCATTTATAGTTGTTTGGATCTGGATCCACATATTCCCCATGACAACTGCTTTTTGCAAGCTGAAATAACCAAACTATACCTATTATTTTCTGTTGCCTAATATGAAAAAATATTTGCTGACAAAGATATATGTTAGTCTGAAAAAAGCTAGTCATTGTTCAAGAAATTGGATAATTATATTAATATCGTGGACCCTCAAAGGTGAAGGTCTAATGATGCTCACGTGCCCGTTAATGTGTTGACTTTGGAGGAAAAGTCTGTCTCATTTTTGGTCCATAACTTTTTGTTGTCACAGTTTTGGGCTCTTAACTCTATGTTTGTCGTACTTTTGGTCCCACAATTTTCTATTGGTCACTGTACTAATGACCACGTGAGCATCACGTGGCCTTTAACTGTTAAATATTTGACGAAGAGGAGTGAAATGATGCAATGTGAGAAAAAAGTTGAATTAAGGTACTCAATGTGAGACTTTACCAAATGATTGGAACCAAAACAGTACAATTGCATAAGTTATGGGACCAAAAGTATGATTTTTCCCAACAATGAAATAATACTTCTAAGGTTTAGCCAGATTACAGAACACCCCCTATGATCTGAAAAATACAATAATGCACGCTGTCATTAGTTTAGGTAATAGAAAACTCTACAAATTTTGCACAATATTATAATTAGATCGTTTGTATAACATTACAATTAGGCTTCTTGATAATATAAAATATTGATCATTTGAAAACACTATAAGTAGACTTGTTGAGTTTTCTATCTGTTGAACTAACAACAAGAAATGTTATAGTACTTTTTCAAATTATGAATGCATTGGGGGGGAGGGGGGGTTTGGGGTATTCATCTCTATTTCCTATTTTTTCTCATTGAAATTCATGTATGTATGATACTCATAGAAAGGGAATAAAACAACCTCAAAATACTCATCCGATATGAGCGCCATTCTGTGAGCATAAGGAATCCTTTCATTAGCATCTTTGTTTCCATCTGTTCTTGAGTTGCCAACAATGTATCCCTATTTCAATTTCCCAAACTTGTTATTTATTAAACTTGAAATTTAAATATAATTATTGATTTTGTAAATGAAGATAAATCATTTACTTGGAGCAACATATGTGGTTGAAGTCCAGCTTCGTTCCCTGCAATATCACTACTCATCAATCTTGTCGAGGAAAGAGAGAGGGATAAATACCTCTACACTCCCTGAGGTTTGGCATAATTACCGAAAAACATCCTAAGGTTTATATAATTACTGTTATACCTCCTTCCATTAGTTCAATTGATGTATAATTATAATTATATCCGCTAAACTAACGAATAATTACAATTGTACTATCTCAAAAGGTGGTAAGGTAATTATCTCATGATAAGGGCAAATCTTATCATAATTCATCATCTTAAATGCCACCTTTTGCTATTTCCAGAGCTACCATCGTTGTAATCTTGCCTCCGAAAGAATCACCAGCAACATATAAACGATTTTTCAAAAACTTCTGGTGTTTCAACAGCCACTGCAAATTCAAATGTGACATTAGCTTCAAATAGTGCCTTCATTATGAGATTAATTCTCATAAGTTACCAAAAATAATAGATAAATTGATAATAGATAGATATCCTTTTGATTGACTTGAAAGGTGTTTGGCTACTCTGATAAGTTTTTCAAAACATTTTATAAAATATTCGAGAGCTTATAAAATGTTACAAAGTTTTTGGTGAAATTTTAAGAGAAAATACTTATGAACTTCGAAAATAAGATGTTAGAATCATATAAACTCTTATTTGAATTACAAAATTGATATTATTAACACCGTACAAGTCGGATCTTATTTTATCCAACTACATCATCAACTTATTTTTAAAATAAGACGTTACATCATTTATAAAATATAGGACCTTATTATATGATTCAAATCATCTTAGCCAAACACCCTCTTAATTTTAGGAAAACAAAACTAAGTGAAAAAAACATCAATTTTCAAATTTACCTTCCTCAAAAACAAATAGTTATCATTTACTTGTTTAGTGTCACTGGTAAGGTAAGCGTCTGCTTTAGTTGAGTAGGAGAATCCAGTTCCAACAGGAGCGTCTATGAATATAATGCTAGCAACCTTAAGAATCAAATATATCAAGTGAACGACCGATCACAAAAGTTAAATTAACCGTGATTTAGAGTCAGATAAGACATGTTTCAAACCTTTGTCCATGAATATGGATTTATGACCAAAGAAGGAAAGCTTCCGTCAAAAGATTCAAGATCAAAAGCCAATGGACCTACGCATACACAAAAACAAACAACCAAACAAATAAACAAACAAATAATATATTTATCAGTATTCGTATATACAATAAAATAGGAGATGAAACAATTATCAAAACAGAAGAAACTTTGCGAAAATTAAAGATATGAAGGTTTGAAGACGTGTTCAGACAATTTTAATTGAAATTAACAATCAGGTCTAAAGAGAGAATATTGCTTCCCGTGACATTCTGGCGGCACTAGAAACATCGCAGCTGCCGACAAAAAATAGTACAAAAGAAAATGAAAAGAAAGAAGAAAGAAATTAAAACAGAGCAAGTAAACAGGACATTCCCAAACAAGATTCAAGTAAACATGAAAGATGGATAATTTTTATTACAAGTTTAAATAACGGAAAATTTAACAGAATTTGAAGTAGACCCGTGTTCATGGGTTAATTACCTGTAAAATTATACATCCTTTATTAAATTTTCATTCAATAAACTAAAATTAAGGGGTGTAATATTAACAGGTTTTTGCAATTAGTTTCCTCATGTTATGCCTAATTAGCAAACTAAACTTTGTGAAAAAATTATTAGCATCAAAGCCCTCTTAAAATTTTTAACTAAAAAAAAAAAAAAAAAAAAAACCTCTATCAAGAGAATTGGTCACACGCAACTAGAATTGCGAAACCAATTGATTTTTAAGGGCTAGAAAATGGAAAAAAAGACCCTATCTTAAAATATTGGTACAAAAGAGCTCCGTATTACGTAAATTGGCTAGAAAATATAAGGGGCAATAATGTCGTTTTACGAAACTCTAGAATGCAAACTAAGGGCAGGAGGCTGTGATATTTTTTTCAAAGGATTTTATTTCTTAATTAATTTTTCATAAGGTTTAATTTACCAATCATTTTTTCGAAAAAAGAAAAAAAACTGTAATTTTAAAAGATTCAAGCAAAACGCACCGATTTCAATAACGAGGCCAGAAAAACCAGAGCAACCAGGTCCGCCGGTGTGCCAAAACAGCAGAGGATCCGTCTCTGGGTCCCTCTCCGATTCTATGAAGTAATAAAACAGCTCTATTTCATCGTCTTCTCCGACGCTAATATATCTGATGCAAATTAAATTAAGTAAGATACAGACAACCCAGAAAATTACAACCTTTTTCAAGCAAGTACGATGAAATTATAGAGTGAAATAGCCTGACCCGGTTTCAAGTTTGAAAGGCAGCGGACCCGGATAACCAGGAAGAGTCTTGATAATGGATTGTGAAGAGGTAGTTTTGATCAGGAGAAGAAAAAAGAGAAGCAAATGTATACAAGATATCATGTTTTTCCTAATTATAATCAGTTCAAGATATATTTATTTATGAATACTTTATGAGTAAGTGAGATAATATATACAGGGACTCTGTGGAAGAGCAAAGCCAATTTTGACTAGTATTCTATCCGTGTTTCGGGCAAGCATGAATGGAATCGTCCTTTTCAGGTACAATACAAATAATAATCATTATTATTACTCTGTTTTGACCTACATACTTTATCGTTTTAGACCATTTTTTATTATAAGAATTATGTGGCACTTTGTCCAATGATTGTCATGTTAGGTAAAGATATTTTATTTTCTCAAATTTTCCACTCTTATCATATGAAAAAAAAAATTGTTCAGAACTGATATAAAAGATGGTTATCTGTCATTTCAGTGCATTTGTTAGCTGTTCACATTCTCACGTCTCAATCTTGAAGTTCGACATAATTATTGGATTTTATTATTGGATTTTTACCTATCAACACCCATGGAATTTGATATAATTATTAAAATTTTTCTTAAACTAGATTTGAATGATTATCATTATATTCATATCGCAAGTTCAACATAATGAATAATTATGATTTCACTCTGGGAATTAATGTATAACTACAATTACATCCCATTGTCTAAGGGTTTATACTTCTAACATTTCAAAATTTTTAATGATTGTAATTGTAATTATCGGTCAGTTAACTTAATAATCGTCCAAATCTGAGGGAATTTTTTGATAATTATACTGAACTTCAAAAGGTGTTGAGATAATTATCCCTTCATTATTTTATTTAAAGGTCTTTCAAACTTTCTAAAACTACTGGTCTTACAAAGATTATTTCTTTTTATAGTTACAAGTAAATTAAATTTACCATATAGGGAAATTTTCAATTTTTATATCACTGCATATACTCTCTGACATATGCGGTACTTTCCTTTTATGCCATGACAAACTTAACATTGCAGGTGTAAAAAGTTTGACAAAGTTAATACTTCTGTTAGATTTTATTAACGGCGTGCTTATGTGGCAGATTCTGCTTTGGCTCCAGTACAACACATTTAATGGCCACAAGGTAGTGCACACCGTTAATAAAAATTAAAGGTAATATTAATTTTGTCAAACTTTTTGAATCTATGGTATTAAATTTATCATCCCCTGAAAAGGATATACCACACATGTTAACAGGATATTAAAAGTGAAATTTTTCCTTACTAAATAACATAATGATTGGGGACAAATTTCAACTTTATCACTTAAAGTTGATATAATGTAAATCTATTATTTTATATTATAAAGTCCAAACGAAATTAAAAGTTTCGAGCCAACTATTTACAGAAAATTGTAAAAAATTAGAAAAAAAGGGGAAATCGTGTACGTAATACTTTACGATTCTGTACCATAACCACTAGCATCAGCAAACATATCTTACCATAATAAGGACGCCATTATCTGTTGGAACTTTTGCATTGTTTGAATGAATTGGAGGACCTTTCAGTAATTTCATCTATATCATCAACCTTGTATTATGAATTAAACAAGAAATATATAGGAAATTATAAATTTTTGATGGACTTATTTCAGTCTATAATATTATACACAGACCTCAATTGTCACTATTACATAGTTAAACATATCCTGCACTGCTTTATTATTAAAATATGATGTCCAAGATTAAATAAATAATCTCAGAATTAATGGAACAATTAAAAAGTCATTATTATGATATTTGAAATATAAAAACAGTATACGAATAAAAAATGCAATATAGGAATAAACAATTCTAAGACCTAGCAATTAATTTATAATGGGAATAAAAAAAGTGACCTTGCAATTATTTCCAAACATTCTTTAGGCTTGTATGACCTCCACCATGCAATATATATATATATATCCACCAAAATTTATTTAAAATTTACGTTTAAATTGTTGTTTAGTATTTACTTCATAAAGAAAATTGAGATGGAAACTTAAAATTTTGCTTGCCTTCACCGTGGCAAAGGTGATATAGGCTTGATTGTTCTTGTATTTCTCTGTGTATCTACAAATGATAAATTATAGATCAAAACTAATATTAAAATAAAACAATGTATAGTTTTGGACTATATCTAGAAATGAAAACTGATACTGCAATTTGACCACCGATATACCACAGCCTCCATTCATCATCAACTATGAAATTGAGATTCCATGTCTATTTTAAATGCTCATATAAGGTATAATCATGTCATGATCACCACTGAAAGAAAGATCATGAACAATTAGAAAATAGTTAAGTTACTAAGAAAAATACAATATTAGCTAAAGAAAAAAAATTTCAAGTTAGAATAAAAATGGTTTTACTAATGACATGTGTTGACAACAATATTTATTTTGTCATTATGAACCTTTTTACTTGTTGACAGTGTTGATTTTGTCACAATACAACTTTATAATGACAAAAAATAACTAAAGTTAAATTGTTACTATTGGCAATGAGTGAGGAATATACAACAATGATCTAGTGAGAATAAAAATTATTATTATATGATTTCTAACCAAAAAAATTAAAAAAAAAAGTATTTTTCTCACTAGGTCAGGACGTTGTTATCATGCATATATTACTAATTATCTACAAAGGCAATTTAAATATAATGTATGTTAGTACTACTAAGTTGGCGAAAGTCATGAATGCGACAAAATTTAAAAAGAAAAAAGAAAAAAAGATATTTTTTGCCTAATATATGTAATTAGTGACAATTTTTGTATTGTCACTTAATATATTGTCATTAATAAATATTTTTTTAAATGTTTTAAGTCACCAATATAATCTAGCAAGTAGCATACACTGCACTTGATAATATGGTAAAACTATCATTAGTCTCTAAAACCTAAGTCATAAAAACATTGTCATGTCATAATATGTTCATGTAAGAAATAATGAGAAAATGTAATCTTACCTCCTTGATACGTTCAAGAGCGTGTAGGCATTTATAATTATTTGGATCTAGATTCACATAGTCTCCATTACAACTGCTTTTCGCTAGCTGCAATAACCAAACTACACCTATAATACATGTTTTTGTTACCTAAAGTGAAACAAGATTTACTAACTAAAGTTTTTATTAGTACAGAAATAGCGAGTCATTTTATAAGAAATTTGATGAATGATTATAATGTCTCGAGACTTGTAAGAAGAACCTAGCGCATTGAAACAATATTTTTGAGGTTTGGCCAAAACAACCTCTGTGATTTGAGAAATTTTAATAATTTATGCGATTATTAACTCAGGTAATAAAAAACTTAACAAAATTTGTGCAAAATTACGATCAGACTGTTTACGTAACATTACACTTAAAACCTTTGAAAACATAACATATTGATCACTAAAACTTTACAGCTAGGGACTTCTTGTTCCGGGGATTTATTTACAATGTCACAAAGGTTCTGTTAAATTTTTGTTAATTGAACTAACGACAAGAGGTGTTATTGCAATTTTTGAAATCATGGAGGGCGTTTATATAATTATGACAATTCTCACGTGGGTTGAGGTAATCATCCTAATTCTTTCCCATTGAAATTCATGTCTAAAAAGATGCTTATAAAATGTGAATAAAACTACCTCAAAATACTCATCCGATAGGAGTGTCATTTTGTGAGCATAAGGAATCTTCTCATTGTCATCTTTCCTTCCATCTGTTCTTGTATCCCTGTTTTGATTTCTCAAAATTGCTGTCTATTAAGTTTGAAATCTGCATATAACCATATATTTTGGATATGAAGGTAAAATCATTTACTTGGAGGAACATACGTGGCTGAAGTCCAGCTTCATTTCCTACAATATCATCACTTATCAATCTACATGAGGAAAAACATATAATTAACTCAACGTCGCCTAAGATTTGACATAATTAACAAAATATCCCTAACGTTTGGATAATTACCATTAAGCTCCCTACCGTTACTTTAGTTACTAGAAAACCTAGCATGATTTTTATATAATTATAATTACACCCGCTAAAAATCTCACATTTTGACTGAAAAATTAGTCATGCTCCGTTAATTTTTTGTTAGTTGAACTAACATTATGAAGAGTTATTGCAATTTTACAAACTATAGAGAATGTTCATGTGATTAGGACATGTTAAGTAATTTTACCATAGATGAGGACAAACTCTTTTCAGAAGTTCACTGTCTTAAATGCTTCCTTTTGCTCCTTAGTTACCCCATAGATAAGGACAAATTCGTTTCATATGTTCATTATCTTAAATGCCACCCTTTGCTATCTCTAGAGCTACCATCGTTGTAATTTTGCCTTCATAAAAATCACCAACAGCATACAGGCAATTTTTCAAAAACTTTGGGTGTTTTAGCAACCACTGCATAGTTGAATGTGACATTGGTTAGCTTTCGGTAGTGGCTTCATTGTAAGATTAATCATCATAAATTACCAAAAACAATATATAGATAGATAGATAGACAAACAAATATCCTTTTGATTGACATAGAATGTGTTTTTGAAACTTATAAGATGTTACATCTAATTTTTCAAATTATTTTTTAAAATATTTTGATAAAAGAAGATATTATGACTAATAAAAGGTTAGTGATGGCAATTTACAATTAATCTGGTGAAATATAATGAATATGTTAAGATCTTTAAAGAAAAGTTAAGAACTCCTTATAGTTTGAAAAAAAATTTATAAGATCCTTACAATATAATGATTACGTGAAAAATTTTAAAGAAAAGTTAAGAACTCCTTACTTTTTGAAAAAACTTATAAAATCCTAATATCTTAATTTAAGAGCTTATAAGAACTATAAATTTTTCATAATGAATATAATTTTTTAAAATAAAGATTTATTAACTATCAATATATAATCATGTTTAAGATTCGGCTATAATCAATTCCATAACTAAGAATGAGAATATCTATTCTAAATTCAACTGCAATAATTTCATAATTAAGGATAGCTTTTTTTGTTTTGAGGGGATGAGATTGTGACTTGAGGAATATTTGTGACTTGATGAGATTGTCTAAAAACATCTCTTGAGGTTTGAATATTGTCATTATACTTCATTGTTAACATAGTTGATAGATAATTATAATTATATTCTCTGAAAATTTTGAAATATTACTTAAACTCACTACCAAGAGAGTATAATTATAATTATATATCAACTCATGGGATATAATTTTAATTATGCTTCAAATGAACTAACACTAGGAGATTTAACAGTAATTATCCAAGCCCAGGATGTGTCTTGAAAAATTATGTGAAGTCTTATGTTGAAGTAACTCTCCCAAATATTTATATCCATTTTTATGGCAAAACCATGTGAAAGTTACAGGGTGATTCTTGTTTCAGGGAAAATTATAATTATATCTATGGTCCCAAAACATTTCATTTTCCACTCTTGGACCTATATGTTCTAAGGGGTATTTTTGTGATTGCATATTGTTGTATTTAACTCATATGAGGTACCCTTAAATAAGTGATTGTTGCTTTATAACACGTCATTTTGTTGCATCTGATGACTTGGTTTTGTCTTTTACACTTCTGGTACATCAAATTCTTGTATTAGTTTTTAAAAGGAAAAAAGGGGAGAAGAAGAAAAGTTCGAAAATTTATTATCTGCATCCAGTGTTCATACATCCAATTTATTTTTCAACATTATTTATATACATAGCATTTGATATTTTTAAATATTTTAAATTTTTAACTTAAAAACTAATTAACTATAATTTAAATTACTTAGTATGAATTAAGTAAATAATTAAAATTTAAGACTTTTTGCAATATGGACCCCTAGAAAAGTTTGGTTTTAGCACTTTTTCTGCGCAATTTGTCTTTAATTGTAGCTTTCCCCAAAGTCAACCTTCTGTGCACTTTCTCATTGGAATTTGATCATGTGTATCGCTTGCTGCATTTTTACAGGTATTTTTGTCATTTCTCACCCAATGAATTTTGCTTAAATAGCACAAAATACGATGTACGTGATTAATTTTGACGAGAAAGAAAATAGAATTTGACTTTTGGGAAAAATGCTACACTTAGAGGGTGTTTCAGTGAGCTTACAAGCTCTTCAAAACATCTTAGAAAATATTTAAGAGTTTATAAAATGTCATGAGTTGTTCAGTAAAATTTTTCGAAATGGATTTTATTAATCCCAAAATAAGATGTTAGACTCTTATAAACTCTTTTGAGAAAAGTAAAGAATTCCTAATTTATTTTTAAGATCTTCATGCACCTTTAATTTTAAGTATTATAATTACAAAATTGTCATTACTAACATCTTGTAAGTTAAAATGTCATATTTTATTCAAAGACTTTAAACTTATTTTTAAAATAAGATCTAACATCTTATAAGCTCCAAAAAATCTTATAAGATAAAGGAGATTATAAGATGTTTTAAATAAGCTTAGCCAAACAACCTCTTAATCAAATTTCTGGAAGCACAATTATATTATACAAATTGTGAGGGATAAAGTGCTAAAACCAAATTTTTCCGTGGACAAAGTGTAAAATGTTCTAAAATTTAATTGAATTTTATTTTTTAAAACTAAACATATTTAAAATTCAAACTCTGATCTGTAGAATAAGAATATTCTTAGAAAATATAAATTTATTGTTTCTTGAGCTAATGTAACTTTAATAATTTTAGAAACACGTAATAAACTTAAGTATATTAAAAACATTAATAAAATTTCATAAAATTGGACAATTCGTCTAAATATAAAATCCAAAAGAGTGAGTTAATATAATTTTAAACTACATGCTTAACAATATTAAACCATAAAATATTTCTAATATAATTTAACTAAATTTTCTATTGATCAACAAATAAAACAAGTTCACAAAAATCCCAAAAAGAAAGGAAGGAAAAAAAAAAAAAAAAAAAGGAAGAAGAAGAAGAAACCCAGCAATTGTCCATCGTCCAGGCCCCCAGGGCAAGTACCCCACCCAGTACCTAACCCCCACCCCATGCCTGCTCCCCCCCAACCCAACCTCCAATGCCTACCCTCCACCGTCATACAATGAGGCATTTTCAAACTATAGCTCAAAATTAATACTCACAATACGAGTTACTAGATTAACAACAGAAAACATTATTCAATTCCAAAGCCTCAATGTTCGGTTTTTATTTACCAAATTTCTATAAATAAAATTATTTTAAGGTAAATATGACATCAATTCTTACAATAAGTTCCTTCCAAAATTATCGAGATTCCTCTTTAAAGTAATTATTGTTAAAGTAAAATTCTGTTTAACAGTTTTTTCTTTTTTTTAAATAAAATTATGATTTTGTCCATTTGATCAAAATTTTGTACAATGTATTTATCATTAATTTTGAGATGATAATTATAAATGGTAACAAAATCGAGTAGTTTCTAAAAATGAAGTATGCGGTACCAAATCTAATGATTTAATACCAAATTTTATTGATAGCTAAATTGGGGTGTAACAATAACATTTCAAAGTGGTATATGAATATAATTTCGGGGTTTACAAACTAATTTATGAATGTACTAATCATATTTTGCACCATAGCCACATTAGCTTACCCATATTACCAGAATAATCTATAATGGGAATAAGGAGAGCCATCTATCAATCATTGCCAAACATTCTTTACGCTTGTACTCCGGAGCTGTATGACCGGCACCCTGCAAAATATATACATACACCAACCAAAATCTATTTAATTTTACCATCAATTTTTGTCTCAATATTTACTTCACTTTATTCACAAAGAAATTTGAGATGAAAATTTACAACTTTTACTTGCCTTCACCGTTGCAAAGGTTATATAAGCTTGATTGTAGTTCTTGTATTTCTCCGTGTATCTACAAAGGGTAAATTATAGATCAAACTTAAGGTTAAAATGAAACAACTGCATTGTTTTGGATCACATCTAATATTGAAAACTGACCCTGCGACTTGACCGCCAACATACCAAGGCCTCCATTTGTCATCAACTGTGAGATTGAGAGCTCGTATCCATTTTAAAGTGCTCATGTATGGTAAATCCATGTCATGATCACCACTAAAAAAAAGATGCATAATTACAAAACAGATAAGTTACTATAAAAAGTACAATTTTAGCGACAAAAAGATAAGGTCAAAATAAAAATATTGTTACAAATTATATGCATTGACAATAATATTTATTTCGTCACTACGAACCTCTTTAAGTGACAATAATTTTATTTTGCCATAGTATGACATTATAGTGACAAAAACTAGGATTGTAAACTATTACTATTGACAAACATGACAATGAATAACAACAATTTGTGAGAGTAAAAATTGTCACTGCATGATTTGTGACAAAAAAAAAATATTCTCACTAAATTGTCATTATGCACACATTCCTAATAAGATATAAAGACAGTTTAAAATAATTTTTGTCACTATTAAGTTGTTAAAGTTCACAAATATGACAAAGATAAAGATTGTGTTGCCTAATATATAATTAGTGACAAATTTTATATTCCGACTCAATATATTATCATAAATTTTTTTTTTCTTATAGTAAACGTTTTAAGGCCTGGTCTAGCAAGTAGCCAAGTTTTACGTACTCACCTATATGCCAAAGTTTGATAACCTTTCTCATTGAGAAGTTGATGATGTCTGAAAATACTCTCTACGTCTTCTTTATAGGCCAAGTTCGTGTAGGCTATGGTGGTGTTGCATCTCGTCCAACTAGTTATTGTTCCCTGGCAATCAACCACTACCTCTGAATTAAGACATGCACCTCAGGAACTACCTTTGTTTCTACTGATATCTCTCTCCCATAATAATATATGTGTTTAGAAAATACTTTACCACATTAGTGAATCTTTGCACATTGTCTGATAACCTCCTTCCTATTGCGTTTTGCCGTCTAAACTATACAATTTTGATACTTTACCATCTTTGAAGATTTCCAGTTGGATATTTGCAGTGATTTCTTTCACGTAGCATACACGTGACTAATTTTAAGGGTATTTGCTTTTACTCATGAATAAAATTGGATATTTTTGTCTTTTAATAAAGAGAAAACTGAGAAATTAGACAAGAAACATAATGCTTACAATTTATTCAATTTCTTCCCGGAATCTTGAAAATATCCTATATATGTTATCTGTGAGTGAATGGAAATACCCTTAAAATTTGTGACAAATATGGCACATGGGAGAATCACGAAGCGAAATGTTTGAAGATAGTAAACTGTAAGAATCAATGTAGTTTAAATAGGAAATCATTTGAAAAATTATTTAACTGACAATGTGTAAACACCCATTTCAAATGGGAGAGCGCCTTTATCTTATAATGCATCTGGAAAAATATGCACCTTTTTGACATGAAGAGCTTCTTGGACAGTCTCATTATTTGCCCAAACGTAAGTTGGCACGTAATTATAATTCTGCAACCAAGAAGACTTAAGTGTTGCTTTTGTAAATATATATGATCATATATCTCATTAAGGTAGTAGAAAGCATGTTTGAGAAAAAGGTTAGAAATTTACACGACACCATGGTTTGTCTTGTTTAGACAGGACGAGAGGGTCAAGTGGATCATCCTCTACAAATAGTTGGCTCGAAAGAAGATCATTAGGTCTCGGTGACATGAATTTACATCGTGGTTCCAAAATATGTGCATTATTGATACTTTTCGTGCACTGCACTTCATCATATGGTGAACCCATCGTTAGTCACTAAAAACTAAGTTGTAATAACATGTCTAGTCATAATATGTTCGTATAAGAAATAATAAGAAAATAATATTACCTCCTTGATGAGTTCAAGAGCAAAAAGGCATTTATAGTTGTTTGGATCTGGATTCACATATTCCCCATTACAACTGCTTTTTGCGAGCTGAAATAACCAAACTTTACCTATTATGTTCTAGTTGCCTAGTATGAAAGAATATTTGCTAACTAAGGTATTTGTTAGTCCCAAACAAGCTAGTCATTGTTCAAGAAATTGGATAGTTATCTTAGTATCATGGATCCTCAAATGAACCTTTTGAAAAACAAGGATAAATTGTAATTTTGATCCCATAACTCAACGCTTGTACACTTTTTGATGTCTCATATTCAGAATTTTAATTTAACTTTCTGTTCACATTGCATCCTTTCGCCCCGTTCCTTCAAATACTCAAAGGTGAAGGTCTAATGATGCTTACATGCCCGTTAATTTGTTGACTTCGGAGGAACCGTTTGTCTCATTTTTGGTCCATAACTTTTTGTTGTCGCAATTTTGGGCTCTTAACTCTATGTTTGTCGTACTTTTGGTCCCACAATTTTCTATTTGTCACTGCACCAATGACCACGTGAGCATCACGTGTCCTTTTGCTGTTAAATATTTGATGAAGAGCAGCGAAACGATGCAATGTAAGAAAAAAGTTAAATTAAGGTACTGAATGTGAGACATTACCAAATGATTGGAACCAAAAGTGTACAATTGCATAAGTTATGGGACTAAAAGTGTGATTTTTCTCAATAATGAAATAATACTTCTAAGGTTTAGCCAAATCATAGAAGACCCCCTATGATCTGAAAAATATAATAATGCACGTTGTCATTAGTTTAGGCAATAGAAAACTCAACAAGTTTTTAACATATTATAATTAGATCGTTTGCACAACATTACAATTAGGCTTCCCGAAAGTATAAAATATTGATCACTTGAAAACATTATAAGTAGACTTGTTGAGTTTTCCATCTGTTGAACTAACAACAAGAAATGTTATAGTACTTTTTCAAATTATGAATGCATTTCTCATTGAAATTCATGTATGCATGATACTCATAGAAAGGGAATAAAACAACCTCAAAATAGTCATCCGATATGAGTGCCATTCTGTGAGCATAAGGAATCCTCTCATTAATATCTTTGTTTCGATCTGTAAATGAGTTGCCAATGATGTATCCCTGTTTCAATTTCCCAAACTTGTTATTTATTAAACTTGAAATTTGAATATAATTATTGATTTTGTAATTGAAGATAAATCATGCACTTGGAGCAACATTCGTGGTTGAAGTCCAGCTTCGTTCCCTGCAATGTCACTATTCATCAGTCTTGTTGAGGAAAGAGAGAGGGATAAATACCTCTACACTCCCTGAGATCTGGCATAATTACCGAAAAACATCCTAAGATTTATATAGTTACTGTTATACCTTGTTCCGTTAATTAAATTGATGTGTAGTTATAATTATATCCCCCTAAACTAACGAATAATTACAATTGTACCATCTCAGAGGGTGTTAAGGTAATTATCTCTTGGATAAGGGCAAATCTTATCATAATTCATCATCCTAAATGCCACCTTTTGCTATTTCTAGAGCTACCATCGGTGTGATCTTGCCTCCATAAGAATCACCAGCAACATATAAACGATTTTTCAAAAACTTTGGGTGTTTCAACAGCCACTGCACATTCAAATGTGACATTAGCTTCAAATAGTGCCTTCATTTTAAGATTAATTTTCATAAGTTACCAAAAATAATAGATAAATTGATAGTAGACAGATATCCTTTTGATTGACTTGAAAGGTGTTTGCTACTCTGATAAGTTTTTCAAAACATTTTATAAAATATTCAAGAGCTTATAAAATATTACAAAGTTTTTGGTGAAATTTTAAGAGAAAATACTTATGAACTTCCAAAATAAGATGTTAGGATTATATAAACTCTTATTTGAATTACAAAATTGACATTAGTAACACTGTACAAGCTGGATTTTATTTTATCCAACTACTTCACCAACTTATTTTTAAAATAAGATGTTACATCTTATAAAATATAGGACCTTATTATATGATTCAAATCATCTTAGCCAAACACCCTCTTAATTTTCTTCTAGGAAAACAAAACTAAGCAAAAAAGGAAAACATCAATTTTCAAATTTACCTTCCTCAAAAACAAGTAGTTATCATTTACTTGTTTAGTGTCGCAGGTAAGGTAGGCATTCGATTTAGTCGAGTAGGAGAATCCAGTTCCAACAGGAGCGTCTATGAATATAATGCTAGCAACCTTAAGAATCAAATATATCAAGTGAACGATTGATCACAAAAGTTAAATTAATTGTGATTCAGAGTCAAAGAAGACATGTTTCAGACCTTTGTCCATGAATATGGATTTATGACCAAAGAAGGAAAGCTTCCGTCAAAAGATTCAAGATCAAAAGCCAATGGACCTACGCATATACAAAATAAACAAACAAACAAATAAATAAATAAATAAGTGAAGAAGTTTACTGAAAATTCACATATTCAAAGCGCAAATGCTTTAGTCGTAGGTTAGCAAAAAATGGTATATTCTAATGAAGTAAGTCATTATTTGCATAAATGGTTTTGAATGTATAAATCAATCATTTAAATTAAAGTATTTCGTATATTCTACAAGCCAATGAATTCAATTATCTACTTCTCCTAAAATGAAAAATTCTTTTGTCGTCGAATAAATCATGCTCTTTGTGGAATACGAAACATGGTACACAAAATTCTGGAGTTGAAATCTACTAGCCCAATATATTTTATCTCTTATTTCATAGCATATACATGCATTAAGTGATCTTGTAAAAGCACTTCATTAGTGATACAATATATTTATCTCATACATACAATGAAATAGAAGATGAAACAATTATTATAACATGAGAAACTTTGTGAAAATTAAAGATATGAAGGTTAGAAGACAAGTTTAGACAGTCTTAATCGAAATTTGTTTAAATAGCCTAATCTAGTATGGCCCAATGAAATTAACAATCAGGTCTAAAGAGGGAACATTGCTTCCCATGACACCCTTCCGACAAAAAATAGTGCAAAAGAAAATGAAAAGAAAAAAGAAAGAAAAACAGAGCAAGTAAACAGGACAGTCCATAAAAGATTCAAGTGAACATGAAAGATAGGGAGAATTTCCTCAACTCCCCACAAGGTTAGATAATCCACCGTTAGTCTAGATAATGTAAACTTTAATGGAACTTGATTAACTTTACAATTACACCACATAATATTTGGACATATTAATTAAAATATTTCAAGTAGGCCCATGTTCAGGGGTTACAGGTAAAATTACACATGCTTCATTAAATTTTCGTCCAATAAACTAAAGTTAACATGTGTAATATTAAGATTTTTTTACAGTCGGTCCCCTCATGTTATGTCTAATTAGCAAATCAAACACTTTGAAAAATTGATTAGCGTTGGAGCTCTTTTGGAATTTTTTATTAGCGAAAAAACCCTCCATCAAAAGAACTCCTCACACACATCAAGAACTGCGAAACCAATTATTTTCTCAGGGCAAATAGCCCATTTTCCCCTCAAAAGAAATGGCAAAAATAAAAACTTATGTTAAAAATTTTGGCAAGAAAAATTCTGCATTGTGTAAATTGACTATAAAATATAAGAGGGAATAATGTAATTTCATGAGTCTCTATAGTGCAAACTAATGGTAGGAGGCTGTGAGATTGTTTTTCTCACAACGTTTTACCTCCTAATTAATTTTTCATAAGATTTGATTTACTAATTATTTTTTTGCTAGACAACTCGTAATGACCTCCGGAGTTGTGGTTATTTTTCCTAAAAGATTCAAGCAAAACGCACCGATTTCAATAACGAGGCCAGAAAAACCAGAGCAACCAGGTCCGCCGGTGTGCCAAAACAGCAGAGGATCCGTCTCTGGGTCCCTTTCCGATTCAATGAAGTAATAAAACAGCTCTATTTCATCGTCTCCTCCGACGGTAATATATCTGATGCAAATTAAATTAAGTCAGATACAGACAACCCAGAAAACTACAACCTTTTTCAAGTAAATATACAGTGAAGAAAAATAACCAGACCCGGTTTCGAGTTTGAAAGGCAGAGGACCCGGATAACCTGGAAGAGTCTTGATAATGGATTGTGAAGAGGTAGCTTTGATCAGAAGAAGAAAAAAGAGAAGCAAATGTATACAAGATTTCATGTTTTTTTTTTTTTTTTCTAATTATAATCAGTTCAAGTATATTTATTTATGATTTCTTTATGAGTAAGTGAGATAATATATAGAGGGACAGTGTGCTTCTCTGTTGAAGAGCAACAGGTATTCTATCCTCGCTTTGGACAAGCATGAATAGAATCGTCCTTTTTACTTTTCAGGTGCAAGGATACTTTTCGGAAAATAATAGTAATTATTATTACTCTGTCGTCGCTTATTTAAAACGTGGTTACCTGTTATTTCATTGCATTTGCTAGGTGTTCACAATCTCACATGTCTCAATCTTGAATAACTTTATTTTATCATTGGATGATTTTCTCAATACCATTTGACATAATTATCAAAATATTTTCTAAATTAGGTTGAAAAAATTATCATTATATTCATATCGCTGGTTCAACATGAAGGGTAATTACGTTTTTACTTTGTGAACTTACGCATAATTATAATTACATCCTCTTGTTCAGGGGCCTATACTTCTAACATTTCAAGATTTTCAATTGGTGTAATTGTAATTATCGGTCAGTTGACTTAATAATTGTCCAAATTTAAGGGGATGTTTTGATAATTATACCGAATCTCAAGAGGCAGTAGAGGTAATTATCCCTTCAATATTTTAGTTAAAAGGTCTTTCAAACTTTCTAAAAATTACTAGTCATTCAAAAATTATTTATTTTTTATAGTTACAAGTAAAGTAAATTTACTAAATAGGGAAAATTTTAATTTTTATACCGCTGGATATCCTCTTCGATATATGTGGTACTTTACTTTTATGCAATGACAAACTTAGTATCACAAGTGCAAAAAGTTTGACAAAGTTAAAACTTTCGTTAGATTTTATTAACGGCGTGTTTACGTGGCGATTTCTACTCAGGCCCTAGACAACACATTTAATGGCCACAAGGTACATAGTTAATAAAAACTAATGAGAGTACAAATTTTGTCAAACTTTTTGAATATGTGGTGTTAAATTTATCATCCCCTGAAAAAGAATATACCACACATGTTAATAGGTTATTAAAAGTGAAATTTTTCCTCACTAAATAACATAATGGTTTGGGACAAATTTCAATTTTATCACTTAAAGTTGATATAATGTAAATCTATTATTTTATATTATAAAGTCCAAATAAAATTAAAAGTTTAGAGCCAACTATTTACAGAAAATTGTAAATTTTTTTTTGAGTAAATTTCATTAAGCCACTCGAACTATGCTCTTTTTTGCACTTTGCAACCTAATCAAAAAATCGTTTCACTTTGCCATCTCAACTTTGCGAAAATTTCACTTTGCAACCTCAGTACATTTTTCGGAGAATATTCCACCAGAATATTCCAATATTGAACACATGTCTTAATATGAAGATAGAAGAAGTCTCACTTTACCACCTGAACTTCACGAAATTTGCATAATGCCACCTACCGATGGCACATGTCCACCGGAAAATGTACGGAGGTTGCAAAGTGAAAAATTTCGCAAAGTTAAGATGGCAAAGTGAAACGATTTTTTGATAGGTTGCAAAGTGCAAAAAAGAGCATAGTTCGGGTGGCTTAATGAAATTTACTCTTTTTTTTTAAGAAAAATAAAAGGGAAATCGTGCTCGTAATACTTTATGATTCTGTACCACAACCACTAGCATCAGCATACATATCTTACCATAAGAAGGACGCCATTATCTGTTGGAACTTTTGCTTTGTTTGAATGAATTGGAGGACCTTTCAGTAATTTCATCTATATCATCGACCTTGTGTCATGAATTAAACAAGAAACATATTGGAAATTAAAAAATTTTGATGGACTTATTTCAGTCTATAATATTAGACACGGACCGCAATTGTCACTATTACATAGTATAACATATCCTCTTCACTGCTTTATAGTTAAAATATGATGTCCAAGATTAAATAAATAATCTCAGAATTAATGGAACAATTGCAAAGTCATTATTATGATATTTGAAATATAACAACAGTATACGAATAAAAGATGCAACATAGGAATAAACAATTCTAAGACCTAGCAATTAAAGAAAGCCATCTTTCAATCATTGCCGAACATTCTTTAGGCTTGTACTCTGGAGCTATATAACCTCTACCCTGCAATATATATATATATATATGTATATTCACCAAAATTTATTTAAAATTTACCTCTAAATTATTGTTTAGTATTTACTTCATACAGTGTAATACCCCGAGATTTTCCTCAATAAAATTGCGAATTGCCAAATTCACAAATTAGTATGATTTCAATAAAACGGAGAATGTTTTACTTTCAAAAAACAAGTTTCACATGTTCCAAACATTTTCTCTCGATTGGGCCTCGATTTTCTTACAACATTTCAGCCCAAATTAGACTTTATTTAGGCCCAAGAAATGGCCCAAACCTAGCCCAACAATTTTAACCCATATATATTAAATATTTCAAAAAAAAAAAAAAAGAAGAAAAGAACTCAAAATCTGAAAAAATCTGCAGAGGTAAGGGGGACAGCTGATTTTCCTCAAGAAAACCATGGTGGTTGGTGGGATTTATTGTTCCAAAAACTTGACTACCAACCCAACCCACAAACCTCTCTCTATAAGTAGAAATTGAGACTTGTTTGCAACTCTTTGCTCACTCAAAATTCTGAAAAACAAACCCCCTCATTTCCACTTCCTCTCTTCTCTTTCGGCAACTCCTATACGCACACACATTCACAAGTTTTCCTAAAGAATCAAAGAAGAAGCAAAAAGGAAAAATCTAGGTGGTGACCTTTCCACACATTTGGTAAGTTAAGATATAGCTTATGTCTATATGATCATGTTAAGAAATGATACAAAGTTGATTAAGAACTTATGGTTTGCTTAGGTGATTGTTTCAGCTGATCAACTCGGCGCTCAAGAGTGTTTATGGATTTAAGCTTGAACAAGTAAGACTTATGAAACATCATCTTCTTTTCACATGCTTATGTGCTTCCCATGATTTGATCATCTTATTATGTTGAGCTCATTTGGTTTATGATCATGTTGGTTTATTGTATATGAGCTTTGTTTGCTATGATAATTTTTATCGTTGTTATGAGCTCTAGACTTTGAAATTATGATTCATTGCCTCATGAACATTCTTGATATCTCCCCTACGCTTGAATTGAAATTATACTATGGACCATAGACTAAAAGCGGAGGACTTGACATTAAAATTGAAAGAAAATAGGAGATTTGGACAAAACATCGTTTCTTTTAACTCAGTTTTGATTATTCGAAATTTTTTTATTCAAACTCCAAACCGATGATTTAGAAATGTTTATGGGCATAACACAACCTTAAAATGTAGTTTTGAATCAAAAATCAAAAGAAAATAAAAAGACGAAAATGTGAAATTTGGCCCGAGAACCAATGCTCAAGCGCTTGGATTGAGCGCTCAAGTGCCCGCTCGGTGCTTATGCACCCAAAACGAGCACCTAAGCGCTCGCTAGAAATTTTAAAAACATCATTTTCTAGTGACCGAGCGCCCCAGTGCTCAAAACGGGCCCTCCAGCGCCCGTTCAACTTTTTCAAAACAAAAAATTTCAATTTCATTCTAGAAGCTGGGCGCTTAAGTGCCCAAACTTGCGCTCCAGCTCCCGTTTCCATAAACTCAAATATGTTTTCGACTTCTTTTCGACAATCCAAGCCTATATCTAATCCTTCTAGTATACGATACAGATTTTAATATAAGGAATCCTCAAGTCCATAGCCCCAATCCTGATTTGCTTTGAATAATAGGATTGACCGAAATTCTGAACTACTTATCTACTATTTTTGGTCAATCAAATACTGTGCCATGATGGCTTACTGATATACTCGAAATGATTTGACTGTTCTTGAACCTGTCTGATTGAATACTGTTAGGCCCTGGGGTTTGTCAGAGGTATCTGATAAGGGCAATATCGGATTGACTATTACAACCCTCGGGAATCCCCTACTGTTGGATAGATTAGACAAGCCCTGGAGTTAGGGTTCTGAAAGGCTATCTTAAAGCACGTGGATAGTCGATAGTGCTCTTACTGTACTGGCTCTTACGAGAGCATTGGCGGGATAAGGATAAATCTGTTTGAAGAGATAAGGGTGATAGATTTACCAAAACTGCTTGCTTAAGCCTTAATTGACTTGAATGTGATTACTGTTTACTGTTATCGATTTGATATTACTGTCCTGATTGTATTGTACTGTTTTACTGAATCACATTCATGTCTAATACTGTCCTGTTTATCAGTCGTATTCTTCTGTTCCTATTTCCTGCCATAAGTTTTATTGGGTCAGTGGACTCATGATTCCATAATATCATGTAGGTTCCTAGACCAAAATATAACTATCTAGAGCTCTGTATAGACTATGGATTTCCTTTTGGGATAAATGCAAATACCTAAGTTTGTATTGCTAATGATTGTATGGATTGAAACTGATAGAATTTTGAATGGCCTATTTTGTATTGATAGAATGAATTGTATTTTGGAATTATGGGCTTGTAAGGATATTTTGACGTTATAACATGTATCATTTTATGTTTAGTTCCTGTTTTGGATTTAAATTTACTATCTGTTCGTAAGTAGTGTTTCGGATTACGAGGCGGAATGCTATCGCAAGCCGCGGCGTTACAGGTGGTATCAGAGCCTAAGTTAAGAAACCTGAATGGTATAGATTGATACAATTTTTTCCTTTATCTCCGTTTGTCGGTTTTAATTTTGTTTGTTTCATTTGACTCGTTAGATGGACAAGGGCAAGGGTAAGGCTAACGAGTGGACGAGCTCCGGATCTGACAGTAGTGATAGCGACAGTGAGCGCATCCTTAACCTCTTGAGGAAACAAAAGCGTGAGTTCGAAGATATCATTGATGAGATAAGGCAGGAGAAGGACAACTGGAATGATGCATATGTGCAGGAGCATTAGAGA
>JACFYI010003825.1:3204700-3219682 GCA_014898755.1 Handroanthus guayacan
GTATTCTATCCTCCTTATGACAAGCATTAATGGAATCGTCCTTTCCAGGTGCAAGACAGTTTTTGGAAAATAATAATGATTTTTTTTTTTTATAAGAAAAAGAGATCGAGTCGGAAGAATCCAATATGACTACTTCAATTAAAAGAATCCAATTATTACGAAATATTCTTTTCTCCAAAATTTATTGGAACATTGCCCAACTTGATCATTGCAACCCTGCCAATGCATTACACACTAGTAAATAAAACCTCACTTTTCATTGGACCAGCAGTATAAGCTAGTCACCATCCGCCCATAATACATTCATAATATGTAACGAGCTCTACATTCTTAGTGAAATTCGGATCCGGGCATTCGAGATGGAAGTAATGATATTTCACTACTAGATCACTATGTCGGTGGTGGAAAATAATAATGATTATTATTACTCTATTTTGTCCTACATACTTTATACTTTTAGACTATTTTTAATATAAGAATTATGTAGCGCTTCGCCCTGTCGATTGTCGTGTTACGAACAAATATTTTATTTTCAGAATTTTTCCCCTCGATCATGAAAAAGACAATTCAGAACTTATTTATAACATGGTTATCTTTCATTTCAATGCATTTGTTAGCTGCTCAGAGTCTCACAAGCCTCAATCTTGAATTACTTTATTTTATTGTTGGATGATTTCCTCAGCACCCCTTAAGTTTGACATAATTACCAAAATAGCTCCTACTCTATGTTTGAATGATTACTATTATATTCATACTTCTAGTTCAGCATGATGGATAATTATGATTTTACTTTGTGAACTTACACATAATTACAATTACTTTCCCTTGTCCAGGGGCTTATACTTCTAACATTTCAAGACTCCTCTTTAAAGTAAAATTTTGTTTAACAAGTTTCTTTAAAAAATTAAATTATGATATTGTACATTTAATTAAATTTTTGCGCAAAGTATTTATCAGTAATTTTGAGATGATAATTATAAATGGCAATAAATTGGGTACGTAGTTTGTACTAATGTAGCACGAGGTACTAAATCTAATATTTTAATACCAAATTTTATTGCAAGCTAAAGTGGGGTGTAACAATTACATTTCGAAGTGGTTTATAAATATAATTTTGGGGTTTGCAAACTAATTTATGAATGTAATAATCGTATTTCACACCATAGCCACATTAGCATACCTACATTACCAGAAAAATCTATAATGAAAATAAAGAGAGCCATCTTTCAATCATTGCCAAACATTTTTTAGGCTTATACTTTGGAGCTGCATGACATGCACCCTGCAAACATACACCAACCAAAGTCTATTTTAATTTTACCACAAATTTTTGTCTCAATAATTACTTCGCTTTATTCACAGACATTTGAGATGAAAATTTAAAACTTTTACTTGCCACCATCACAAAGGTTATATAAGCTTGATTGTAATTCTTGGATTTCTCTGTGTATCTACAACGGATAAATTATAGATCAAATTTAAGATTAAAATAAAACAACCGCATTGTTTTGGACCATATTTAGAATTGAAAACTGACCCTGCAATTTGATCGCCAACATACCAAGGCCTGTAGTTGTCATCAACTATGAGATTAAGAGCTCATATCCATTTTAAAGTGCCCATGTATGGTATATTCATATCACTAAAAGAAATATGTATAAGTACAAAACAGATAAGTTACTATAAAAAGTATAATATTAGCGACAAAAAGATCAGGTCAGAATAAAAATATTATTACTAATGATATGCACTGACAATAGTATTTATTTTTTCACTATGAACCTCTTTAAGAAGATGACAATTTTATTGTGCCAATGTATGACTTAACAGTGACAAAATTAGTATTGTAAATTGTTACTATTGGCAACAAATGACAATGTATAGCAACAATGTGTGAGAGTAAAAATTGTCATTGCATGATTTGTCACAAAAAAATTTATTCTCAGCAAGTTGTTATTATGCACACATTACTAATAGTCTATAAAGACAATTTAAATATAATTTTTGTCACTATTAAGTTGTGAAATTTGATGAATATAACAAAAGTAGAGGGTTCGTCGTCTAATATATAATAAGTGAAAAATTTTGTATTCTAACTCAATATATTATCATTAAATTTTTTTTTTGGTTATGGTAAATGTTTTAAGGCCTTGTCTAGCAAATAGCCAAGTTTTATGCACCTATACGCCAAAGCCTGATAGCCTTTCTCATTGAGAAGTTGGTGATGTCTGAAAATACTTTCTACGTCTTCTTTATAGGCCAAGTTCGTGTAGGCTATGGTCGTGTTGCATCTCGTCCAACTAGTTATTGTTCCCTGGCAATCAACCACTACCTTTGAATTAAGACATGCACTGCCTGTGTTTCCACTAATATCTCTCTCCTATAATAATATATGTTCAGAAAATACTTTAGTACGCTATGAGAATCTTTGCACCTTGTCTAATAACCTCTTTCTTATCGTGCTTTGCTGTCTAAATTATACAATTTTGATACTTGACCATCTTTGAACATTTCCAATTGGATATTGGTAATGATTTCTTTCATGTGCCATTCACATGAATAATTTTAAGGGTATTTGCTCACTCACAAATAACGTTGTATATTTTTGTCTTTTAATGAAGAGAAAAATGAGAAATAAGACAAGAAATAGAACGCTTACAATTTATTCAATTTCTTCCCTAAATGTTGAAAATATCCAATGTTATCTATCAATGGATGAAAATATCCTTAAAATTTATGACACGTATGGCATATGGGAGAATCACGAAGCAAAATGCTTAATAGAAAATGTGTAAACACCCATTTCAATTCGAATGGGAAAGCACCTTTATCTTATAATGCAAATTTTCGTTTTACGTGAAAAAGTATGCACCTTTCTGATGTGAAGAGCTTCTTGAACGGTCTTGTTATTTGCCCAAACATAAATGGGCATGTAATTATGATTCCGCAAACAATAAGACTTAATTTTACTCTTGCAGAACTTTGAAGATGATATATGTGATCATATATCTAATTAAGGCGTTAGAAAGTATGTCAGAGAAAAAAGTTAGAAATTTACACGACACCATAGTTTGTCTTGTCTAGACAGGAAGAGAAGGTCAAGTGGACATCCTCTAGGAATAGTTGGCCCGAAAGAAAATCATTACGTCTTGGTTACATCATGGTTCTAGAATGTGTACATGATTGATAATTTTCGTGCACTGCACTTCATCACATGGCAAACCCATCTTTAGTCACTAAAATCTTAGTTGTAATAACATGCCTTGTCATAATATGTTCATATAAGAAATAATAAGAAAAATAATATTACCTCCCTGATAAGTTCCAGAGCATACTGGCATTTATAGTTATTTGGATCTGGATTCACATATTCCCCCTGACAACTGCTTTTTGCGAGTTGAAATAACCAAAATATGCCTCTTATGTTCTAGTTGCCTAATATGAAACAATATTTGTTGACAAAGGTACCCTCAAAAGAACCTTCTGTAAACGAATGGTAAATTGCAATTTTGGTGTCTTAACTAAGCCTTATACACTTTTAATCCCAATCATTCTTCATGTCTCATATTGTTAACTTTTATCTAACCTTTTGATTTGCATCCTTTCACCCTCGTCCTTCAAATACTTAACTGTGAACGTCACATGATACTCACATGGCCATTAGTGTGTTGATTTCGGAGGAGAAGTGTGTCTCATTTTTGGCCCCAAAACTTTTAGTTGTCGCATTTTTGGTCTCATCACTTTATGTATGTTGTATTTTTGGTCCCACAACTTTCTATATGTCACTACACTAACGACCACGTGAGCATCATGTGACTTTTTGCTGTTAAGTATTTGACGAAGAGGGGTGAAACGATGCAACGCAAGAAAAAAGTTAAATTAAGGTCCTCAATGTGAGACATCACCAAATGATTGGGACAAAAAGTGTACAAGTGCTTAAGTAATTGGACCAAAAGTGTGATTTTACCAACAATGAAATAATACTTCTAAGGTTTAGTCAAATTACAAAACACCCCTTGTGATTCTAGAAATGCAATAACACAAGTTGTCATTGGTTTAGGTAATAGAAAACTCAACAAGTTTTGTATAACATTACAATTAGACCGTTTGTGTAACATTACAATTAGACTTCCAGAAAATACAAAATATTAATCACCTAAAAATATTATAAATAGACGTGTTGAGTTTTCTATCAGTTAAACTAGCAACAAGAGGTGTTATGGTCCTTTTCAAATTACGAATGCAATTATAGCAAGCCTTATGGGGGTGTTGAGGTAATTATCCCCATTTCTTATTCTTTCTCACTGAAATTCATGTTTGTATATATGATACTCTTAGAAAGGGAACAAAACAGCCTCAAAATACTCATCCGATATGAGTGCCATTCTATGAGCATAAGGAATCCACTCATTGCCATCTTTATTTCCATATGTTCTTGAGTTGCCAATGATTTATCCCTATTTAAATTTCCCAAAATAATTATCTATTAAACTTGAAATTTGAATATAACTATTGATTTTGTAAATGAAGATAAATCATGTACTTGGAGCAACATTCGTGGTTGAAGTCCAGCTTCTTTCCCTGCAATATCATTGCTCATCAATCTTGTCGAGGAAAGAAAGCGGGATAATTACCTCTTCACTCCCTAAAGTTTGGCATAATTATTGAAAAACTACCTCAATTGCACATAATTATCATTATACCGCTTTCCATTAGTTCAATTGATGCATAGTTATAATTATATCCCCTGAACTAATGAATAATTACAATTATATCCTCTTAGAAGGTGTTGAGGTAATTATCTCATAGAGAAGGGCAAATCTTATCATAATTCATTATATTAAATGCCACCTTTTGCTATTTCTAGAGCTACCATCGTTGTAATTTTGCCTCCATAAGAATCACCAGCAACATATAGACAATTTTTCAAAAACTTTGGTGTTTCAACAGCCACTGCATATTCAAATGTGACATTAGCTTCAAATAGTGGCTTCACTGTAAGATTAATTTTCATAAATTCCCAAAGATAATAGATAAATAGATAATAGACAGATATCCTTTTGATTGAGTTGAAAGGTGTTTGGCCAAGCTGATAAGTTTTTCAAAACATTTTATAAAATATTTGAGAGCTTATATATTAATTGGCATTACTAACACCTTACAAGCTGGATCTTATTTTATCCAACTACTTCATCAACTTATTTTTAAAATAAAATGTTACATCTTATAAAACATAGGACCTTATTATATGATTCAAATCATCTTAGCCGAACACCCTCTTAATCTTCTTCTAGGAAAACAAAATTAAGTGAAAAAAACATCAATTTTCAAACTTACCTTCCTCAGAAACAAGTAATTATCATTTGCTGATTTAGTGTCGCAAGTAAGGTATGCGTTTGATTTGTTCGAATAGGAGAATCCAGCACCAATAGGTGAGTCTATCAATATAATGCTAGCAACCTTAAGAATCAAATCTATCAAGTGAACAACTAATCACAAATGTTAAATTAGCCGTGATCTAGAATGAAATAAGATATATTTCAATCCTTTTTCCATGAATATGGATTTATGACCAAAGAAGGAAAACTTCCATCAAAAGATTCGAGATCAAAATCCAATGGATCTACGCATATACAAATATATATAAACAAACAAACAAATAAATAAACAAATTAATTAATTAATTAATAAGCGAAGAATTTTACTGAAAATTCACATATTCAAAGCGCAAATGCTTTACTCGCAAGGTAGCAAGAAATGGTATATTCTAATGAAGTAAGTCATGAATTTGCATAAATGGTTTTGAAGGTACTAATCTATCTGCTTCTCCTTAAATTGAAAATTCTTTTCACATCAAATAAACCATACTATTTATTGGAATAGGAAACGGGGGACAGGGAGTAGACAAAATTCTGGAGTTGGAATCTACCAGTTTAATATATTTCACTTCTTATTTCATAGCATATGCTAATTAAAGTACTTCGTTGGTGATATAATATATTTATCATTATTCATATATACAATAAAATAGAAAATGAAACAATTATCAAAACAGAAGAAACTTTGTGAAAATTAAAGATATGAGGGTTTGAAGACATGTTTAGACAATCTTAATCGAAATTTACAATCAGGTCTAAAGATGGAATATGGCTTCCCGTGACATTCTGGCGGCACTGGAAACATCTCTGCCGACAAAAAATAGACAAAAGAAAATGAGAAGAAAGAAGAAAGAAAAACAGAGCAAGTAAACAGGACAGTCCCATAAAAGATCCAAGTAAACATGAAAGATTGGGACACTTATCTCAACTACCCCCAAGGCTGTATAATTTTTTATTATACTCTCCATGGTTAGCTTAGATAATGGAAAATTTAACTGAATTTGAGTAACTTTGCTATTATACCCACGTGAAATTTGAACATATTAATTAAAATATTTCAAGTAGACTTGTGTTCAGGGATTACTTGTAAAACCACACATGCTTCACTATATTTTCTTCCAATAAATCGAAGTTAAGGTGTGTAATAGTATATAAGAGGATTTTGCAATCGTTGAATTCTCTTGTGCTATGTCTAATTAGCAAATTAAACCTTGTGAAAAATTAATTAACACCAGAGCCATCTTGAAATTTTCAATTAGCAAAAAAGAAAGAGAAATAAAAAAAAAAAAAGAGAAAAGAGAAACCTTCATCAGGAGATTTCATCACACACAACCAAAATTGTGATACTACTTCCCCAACCCAAGAAAAAATGGAGAAAAAGACCCTATGTTAAAAATATTGGTAAGAAAACTTGTATCATGTAAATTCGCTAGAAAATATAAGGGGTAATAATGTCATTTCATGAATCTCTATGATGCAAACTAATAATAGGAGGCTGTGAAATAATTATTTTTCTCAAACTATTTTATTTCCTGATTAATTTTTCATAATATTTGATTTATCAATCATTTTTTGCAAAAAAAAAAATCACAATGTTAGTTTTCCAAACCTCTGCAGTTGAGGTTGTACTATCCCTATAAGATTCAAGCAAAAACCACCAATTTCATCCTCGCTTCGGTCGAGCATCAATGGAGTCATCCTTTTCAGGTACAAGACACTTTTCAGAAAATAATAGTAATTATTATTACTCTGTTTTGTCCTTTATACTTTTAGACTATTTTTGTTGTGAGAATTATGGAGCACTTTGTCCTGTCGAGTGTCGTATTAGGAAAAGATTTCTTATTTTCTGAAATTTTCCACTTATGGTTCAGAGCTTATTTAAAACGTGGTTGCCTGTCATTTCAATGCATTTGCTAGCTGTTCTCAATCATTGGATTATTACCTCTTTTTTTTTTTTTATGGGTAAATTATTACCTCAACATTGGAAACAATTGACATAACTATCAAAATATTTCTTAAATTAGATTTGAATGATTATTATTATATTCATACTACTAGTTTAGTATGATAGACAGTTACGATTTCACTTTATGAACTTACGTATAATTATAATTAGATCCTTGTATCTTGGGGTCTATACTTCTAACATTTCAAGATTTTCAGTGAGTATAATTGTAATTATTCGTCAACTGACTTAATACTTATCCAAATCTAAAGGGATGTTTTGATAACTATATCGAATCTCAAGAGGCGTTAGAGGTAATTATCCCTTCATTATTTTATCTAAAAAGTCTTTCAAACTTTCTAGAAGCAATAGTCGTTCAAAAATTATTTCTTTTTTATAGTTATAAGTAAAGTAAATTTACTAAATAGGGAAAATTTCAATTTTTATACCACTAGATATACTCTTTGATAAATGTGGTACTTTCCTTTTATGCAATGACAAACTTAATATCACAGGTGCAAAAAAATTGACTAAGTCAATACTCCCATTAGATTTTATTAATGCCATGCTTTCGTGGCGAATTCTACGTAGGCTCTAGGCAACACATTTAATGGTCATAAGGCGTATAGTTAACAAAAACTAAAGGGAATATAAATTTTGTCAAACTTTTTGAATTTGTGGTGTTAAATTTGTCATCCCCTAAAAAAGATGTACCACATATGGTAGTAGAATATTAAAAATGAAATTTTTCCTTACTAAATTACATAACGGTTTGGGGTGAATTTCAACTTTATCACCTAAAGTTGATATAATGTAAATCTATTAGTTATATCATTAAGTCCAAATTAAATTAAAATTTTGAGCCAACTATTTACAGAAAATTCTAAAAAATGATTAAAAAAAAAAAAGGGAAAATCGAGTACGTAATACTTTATGGATGTTATTATCGCACTCTGTGCCATAGCCGCTAGTCCACTAGCATCAGCATAATCAGGACATTCCCCTCTTTTTTTACACAGACCTCAATTGTCACTATTACATAGTGTAACATATCCTGTGCTGCCTTATCAAAATAAGATGTCCAACACTAAATAAATAGTCTCAGGATTAATAGAACAATTACAAAGTCATTATTATGATATTTGTTATATAACAATAGTATAGGAATAAAAAAATGCAATGCGGGAATAATCAATTCTAAGACCTAGCAAATGATTTATAATGGGAATAAAGAAAGCCATCTTTCAATCATTGCCAAACATTCTTTAGGCTTGTACTCTGGCGCTGTATGACCTCCACCCTGCAAAATATATACATATATGTATATATATCCACCACAATTTATTTAAAATTTACCTTTATATTGTGTTTAGTATTTACTTCATAAAGAAAATTGCGATGAACACTTAAAATTTTTACTTGCCTTCACCGTGGCAAAGGTGATATAGGCTTGATTGTTCTTGTATTTCTCTGTGTATCTACAAATGTTAAATTATAGATCAAATTTCACATTAAAATAAAGCAATGCGTAGTTTTGGACCAAATCTAGAAATAAAAACTGACCCTGCAATTTGACCGCCGACATACCAAGGTCTCCATTCATCATCAACTGTGAGATTGAGACTCCGTATCCATTTTAAAGTGCTCATGTAAGGTATAAGCATGTCATGATCGCCACTGAAAGATGGATGTATAATTAGAGATAATTTTTTATCTTGCCACAATATTAACAAAAATTAGAGCTGTAAGTTGTTACTAAGGACAATAGGTGACAAATGTATAACAACAATCTAGTGAGAATAAAAATTGTCACTGTATGATTTGTGACAAAAGATTTATTCTCACTAAGTTGTCATTATGCATATGTTACTAATTATCTGTAAGGATGGTTTGAATATGGTTTTGTCACTTTTAAGTTGGCAAAAATCATGAATACAACAAAAATAAAATTAAAAAAAAAAATATGAGCGTTTGTTGCCTAATATATATAATTATTGACAACTTGAGTTGTCACTCAACGTATTTCATTAGGAATTTCCTTTTCTCACGGTAGCGAAGTTTTACTCACCTATATGCCAAAGCTTGGTAGCCTTTCTCATTGAGAAGTTGATGATGTCTGAAAATACTCTCTATGTCTTCTTCATAGGATAAGCTCTTATTGCATCTCTTCCAATTCGAAATTGTTCCCTGATTTTCAGCCAACACTTCTGAATTAAGACATTTAGCCGAGACACTATTTTTGTTTCCATTAATCTTTCCTTGTAATGATACAGGTCAAGAAAACGCTTTACCATTCGACCTATGAGCTTTTTTAGACATGGTCAAGCATTATAAGGAAATACCTCTTACTAACTGAAAATTTGTGACGGATAAGATTTCACTAGAAATAGACGATATATGTGATGGATTTATGGAGAATTCCTAACGGATTTAAAAAATGAGCAAAATATGTCTTAATAATAATATTTGTGATAAACTTGTAATTAATTTCTATGATGATTTTTAGTTTGTGATAAAAAATTCTATCATGAAAGTTAGTTCTTTGGTGGACTTCAATTCTGTCATGAAATTAATCAGTTGCAAAGCATAAACTAACGAATCTGTGGTGAAGCAATTTATGATGAATTCTTAAAATTTTTTTTGGACCTAATAGGCCTTATAAATTTTTAGAAAAGTTGCATATCACTATATAAGCTCATTTCCAGTGGAATATTTGCGAATATTCCCTCAATATTTGAATGCGGTTAGCTTAAAGTTGCATGTTCTCATAGAGCCTAATTCCTAGTGTAATTGGCCTTTGGATCTTGTGGGAGTATTCTCAATATTCCATCGAAAATAAGACTATATGATAACTTGCTACTCTTGAGACTTTCTGTAGTAGAATCAGTCTAAAAAAAGGTCAGTAGATGAAGTGTAAAAATGATTATAGTTTAGATGAAAATAATTATCCTTTATGTGTATTTCTTCCACTAACAGATAGCTCTGGGAAGGGAAACAGAGGGAGATGAAACAAGAAATGAAATGCTGATAATTTACTCAATTTTTCCCTAATTAACAAAAGCTTCCAATGTCAAATGTGAGTCATAAAAATACCCTTAAAATTTGTGAGGTACATGGCATATGGAAGAATCACAAAGCGAAAATGTTCAAAAATCATAATCTATAAAGGTCGTGCAGTTTAAATGGAAAAATGGAACAAAAAAAATGTTAATGGATAATGTGTAATATACCCATTATTCAAACGACGGAGTGTCTTTTCATTATAATATAGTTCCTCATATAACATGAAAAAATATGTACCTTTCTGATATGAAGAGCTTCTTGGACAGTTTCATTATTTGCCCAGATATAAGTGGGCACGAAATTGTAACTCTGCAAAGAAGAAGAATCAATTTGCTTCACCGAACTTAATAGATAAATATATAATTATATATCCTATTAACACATTGGAAATAATGTGAGATAAAAAGGATAGAAATTTACACGGCACCATGGTCTTTCTTGCTTAGATAGGAAGATAAGGTCAACTGGATCATCTTCCAGGTATAATCGGCCCGAAAGAAAATCAACAGGTTTTGGTGAGATGAATTTACATTTTGGTTCTAGAATGTGAGCTCCATTGATACGTTTCGTACACTGCACTTGATAATATGGTAAAACTATCATTAGTCTCTAAAACCTAAGTCATAAAAACATTGTGATGTCATAATATGTTCATGTAAGAAATAATGAGAAAATGTAATGTTACCTCCTTGATAAGTTGAAGAGCATAAAGGCATTTATAATTATTTGGATCTGGATTCACATAGTCGCCATGACAACTGCTTTTCGCTAGCTACAATAGCCAAACTATACCTATTATACATGTTCTTGTTACGTAATGCGAAACAAGATTTACTGACAAAAGTTTTTATCAGCACAAAAATGGCGAGTCTTTTTTCAAGAAGTTTGATGAATGATTATAATATCTAGAGAGTTGTAAGAAGAACCTAGAGCATTGAAACAATACTTCTTAGGTTTGGCCAAAACACCCCCTGTGATTCGGGAAATGTTAATAACATATGCTATCATTAACTCAAGTGATAGAAAATTTAACAGAATTTGTGCAAAATTACAATCAAACTGTTTGTATAACATTACAATTAGAACTCCTGAAAATATAACATATTAATCACTAAAAACTTTACAGCTAGACTTCCTGTTCATGGGATCCATATGTAATGTTTCACAGGTTTTGTTAAGTTTTCGTCAACTGAACTAACAGTAAAGAATGCTATTGTAATTTTCGAAATCATGGAGGGTGTTTTTATAATTACGACAATTCTCATGTGGGTTGAGATAATCATCCTAATTCTTTCTTATTGAAATTCATGTCTAGAAAGATGCTTATAAAATGGGAATAAAACTACCTCAAAATACTCATCTGATATGAGTGTCATTCTGTGAGCATAAGGAATCTTCTCATTGTCATCTTTCTGTCCATCTGTTTTTGAATTGCCAATGATGTATCCCTGTTTCAATTTCTCAAAATTGCCATCTATTAAATTTGAAATTTGAATATAACCATAGATTTTGGACGTGAAGATAAAATCATTACTTGGAACAACATATGTGGCTGAAGTTCAGCTTCGATCCCTACAATATTATCACTCATCAACCTTGATGAGGAAAAAAATAAAGGGACAATTAACTCAACATCTCCTAAGGTTTGACATAATTAACAAGATACCCCTAAAGTTTGGATAATTACTATTAAACTCCCTGATGGTACTTCAGCTAATAGAAAACTCAGTAGGATTTTTATATAATTATAATTACACCTGCTGAAAATCTAGTATTTTGATTGAAATATTAGTCATGCTTTGTTAATTTTTCTGTTAGCTGAACTAACAATATAGAGAGTTATTATAATTTCACAAACTATAGAGGATATTCATGTGATTAAGACATGTTGAGTTAATTAATTTTCCCATAGTTTAGGACAAACTCTTTTCACAAGTTCATTATCTTAAATGCCACCTTTTGCTATCTCCGAAGCGACCATCGTTGTAATTTTGCCTCCATAAGAATCACCAGCAACATACAGACAATTTTTCAAAAACTTCGGGTGTTTCAACAACCACTACATATTCAAATGTGACATTTGTTAGCTTTCGGTAGTGGCTTCATTGTAAGATTAATTATCATAAATTACCAAAAATAATAGATAGACAGATAGGCAAACAGATATACTTTTGATTGACATAGAATGTGTTTTTTTTTTTTTTTTTTTTTTTTTTTTTTTTTTTTTTTTTTTGAGATGAATGCGGTAGTTTCATAAATCAAAGGGCATCAAAAGCCAATAACAGATACAAGAATGTCACTTTCAGATAATTCACTATCCCTAAACCGTATAGCATTCTTAGCCAAGAAATGGGCATGACAATTAGCTATTCTTCTTAATTTGAGAGCTTATAAGATCTATTCTAAAAATATTTATCAAATACATTGTAACATCTTATTATAAAATGTTTTGAATAGCTCGTAAATTCAGCCAGACACCCTCCTAGAAGGCATTTGGATAAGCTCAAAAGTTGTTTAAAACATCTTATAAAATATTTGAGAGTTATAAGATATTATAAAGTGTTCCAATCGAATTTTAAGAAAAAATATCTTTAAGCTTCCAAAATAAGATATTAAAATCTTATAAGCTCTTTAAATACAATAAGAAGTTCCTAACTTATTTTTAATATTTCAAAATACTCATTTAATTTAACTATATGAATTAAATTATCATTTTCAACATGTTACAAGCTCCATAGTCTTATCTGATCTAACCACTTCTCTTATCTTATCTAACCTCTTCAACAATTTATTTTTAAAATAAAATACAACATTTTATAGAATACAGGAGCTTATTAAATGTTTCAAATTGTCTTAGCCAAAACCCTCTTAATTTTTTTCTAGAGAAACAAAAACAAGTCAAAAAACATCATTTCAAGTTTACCTTCCTCAAAAACAAGTAGTTATCATTTACTGTTTTAGTGTCGGAGGTAAGGTATCCCTTCGCTGTAGTCGAGTAGGAGAATCCAGTTCCAACAGGGGCATCTATGAATATAATGCTAGCAACCTTAAAAATAAAATATATTAAGTGAACGAATGATCACGAAAATTAAATCAATAATTAAATAATCATGAGCTAGAGTCAAATTAGACATGTTTCAAACCTTTGTCCATGAATATGGATTTATGATCAAAGAAGGAAAGCTTCCATCAAAGGATTCAAGATCAAAAGCCAATGGACCTATACGCACACAAATAATCAATGAAAATATTTGCACGAAAATTCACCCATTCAAAGCGTTAACTCTTTAGGAGCAGGATAGTAAAATGAGATATATATATATATATATATTAAAATGATATATATACATATATATTCTGATAAAGAAAGTCCTTCCCGTAAATTGCTTTGAATGGGAAAATCAATTGTTTAAAGTATTTCATCCAGAATACATGCCTATGAATTCAACTGTCTGCTTCTCCATAAAAATATAATCCCTTTCGGATCAAATAAGCCGTATTATTTATTGGAATAGTAAACATAGAACACAGTGTATACAGAATTTTGGAGTCCAAGTCTGCTATTTCAATATGGGCATGATTACCTCTAATGTTCGTTTGAAGTTCGACATAATTATCAAAACACCATTTGAGATCTCAATAATTACCATTACACTCCTTATTATACATTTTAGTTAATATATAATTGCAATTACATCCCTTGAATATATGCATATATTAAGTTACATCTCTTGAGTTGACACATTATTTACTATCACCCTCTTGTCCAAAAAGTCTACTAGTAATATTTAGAATTTTTAGGAAAGTGTGGTAATAACCCAAAAATTAGGATGTGTAATGATAATTATCCAAAATTCAGAAAGTATTTTGATAATTATATCCAACCATAAAAGGTGTTGAGGTAATTATCCTTCATAAATTTTATTTATTATTTTATTGTACATGCACGCTTTAGGTGTTCTTACAAAAAAAAACTTCATTATTAACGAGATACACTTATGACTAATATTCATGTAACGAAATAAAAAACAAAAAAATATCATGAAATAAAGTATTCAAAATTCAATCTTTTGACTAGTACGGTTTTAAAATCCAACCAAAACAAACAAAAGTGCAAATACAAAATAATGCAGAATAAAAAAAAAAGAAAAGAAAAGAAACAGAGCATGTATGTCCCACAAAGTAAACATAAAAGACTAGGAGAATTATCTCACCTACTCCTGAGTTTTGGTATAATTAGTAAAACATGGGCTGAAGATTGAATAATTATCACTACATCCTCTATCATTAATTCAACTTGCGAAGAACATATGACCTAATATATGTAACATTACAACTACACCTCTTAAAAATTTAACACATAAACTTATTAAATTATTGCCTGAATTGAATTAACATTATGAGAGTACCGTAACGGTGATTATTTAAATTTCAAAAAATATTTTAATAATTAGGCCAAACTTCACCTGATTTTGATGTAAATATTATCCCTTAAAGATTCGACCAAAACCCACCAATTTCAATAACGAGGCCGGAAAAACCAGAGCAACCAGGTCCGCCGGTTTGCCAAAACAGCAGAGGATCCGTCTCTGGATC
>JACFYI010003825.1:3225638-3238175 GCA_014898755.1 Handroanthus guayacan
TATATATATATATATATATGAAGATTGAAATTAAGGGTGATGGTGTTTGACGTGGATGAGTTTCCCTTTTTGGCCCTTGTTCTTTTATTTTTTCTTTTTTTTTAATGCAATTTTAAAAAATAATTTAAAAGTTTTTGGTGAATTCAGTTAATAACCGTTTTCCATAGAAAATTTACCAAACACACATATAGGAGCATCAAACATGTATTTACCTCATTTTCATCCCATTTCTCTTTTCTTCTTGTTGGGGTGAGCAAAATCATCCATTAACTCAAAAAATCGATTAACCACCGAATCGAACTGAATTAACCGAACCGTTTTATCCAAAAAAATTTCGGTTCGGTAAATGGTTAATGTGATCTAAATTTTTTGTTAATTTTTTGATTTGGTAAATTTTCTATGAAAAACGGTTATTAACTGAATTCACCGAAAACTTATAAATTACTTTTTTTAAATTGCATTAAAAGAAAAAAAAATTAAAGAAATAATAAAAGGACAAGGGCCAAAAAGGGAAACCCACCCACATCAAACACCATCACCCTCAATTTCAATCTTCATATATATTTCAAATTAGAAAGGCAAAATTGTTTTTTTTCAAATATATTTCTTTAGATATATTTTGATTAATTTATGTGACTGAGTTATGTTGATTAAATTTGAGAACTGGGGGACATAATGTGATGAGGTGAAAAGTTGGGGGACGAAAAGTGATTAAGTGATTAAGTTCAGGGACAAAAAGTGAAATTTTTCCTTAAAAAAAAAAATGACCGGTAGTGATGGACGGAAAAGTAGACGGCTAGATAGGGTTTGATTAAATTTTGAAAGTTGGGGAGATAATGTGATGAGGTGAAAAGTTGGGGGACGAAAAGTGATTAAGTGACTAAGTTCAGGGACAAAAAGTGAAATTTTCCCTATATGATTATATATCTTATTAAGACATTAGAGAATATGTTAGCTAAAAAGGCAGAAATTTACACGACACCATGGTTTCTCTTGTTTAGACAAGGAGATAGGGTTAATTGGATCATCTTCTAGGAATAATTGGCTCGAAAGAAAATCAACTAGTCTTGGTGATAAGAATCTACATTGTGGCTCTAGAATGTGAGCTGAATCAGTGATACGTTTCGGACACTGCACTTGATCATATGGTAAAACCATGATTAATCTCTAAAACTTAAGTCATGGTAACATGTCATGCCATAATATGTTGATGTAAGTAAAATAATACACTACTAGAAAAAGAGTAATTTCCGATGAAAATTTTTGACGGATTTTTTCATAGGAATTTCGTAAATTAAATAAAATTGTATTTTCCGATGAAAAATTATCCATCAAAAGATTAAAACAACTATATTTTCTGGGAGATGTCGACGGATATTGTTGTGGGAATCACCTTCTGACGTGTCCATTTGTCAAAAAATCCCCCGAAAATTTCGTTGGAAGTCCGTCCAAAAATGAGTCGGAACGGACTTCCAAAGGGCACTTTTCCGACAACTTTTATTTGACGGAAAGTCCATCGGAATTTCCTTTGAAAATCACGGTTGTTCTAGTAGTAATAAGAAAATGTAATCTTACTTCCCTAATACGGAGAAGAGCGTAAAGGCATTTATAATTATTTGGATCTGGATTCACATAGTCTCCATGACAACTACTTTTCGCTAGATGCAATAACCAAACTATACCTATTATACAAGTTCTTGTTACATAATACGAAATCAATACAGCAAAAGCAAGCCATTTTTCAAGAAATTTGATGAATGATTATAATGTCTTGACACATGCAAAAAGAACCTAACCGTCAAAACAATACTTTTAAGGTTTTTGCCAAATTATATATAAAACACCCTCTGCGATTTGGAAAATTATAATAACACACGCTATCATTAGTTCACGTAATAGAAAACTTCATAGAGTTTGTGCAATATTACAATCAAACAATTTATGTAACATTAGAATTAAAGCCCATGAAAGTATAACATATTTATCACTAAAAACTTTATACGTAGACTCCTTGTTCAGGGGATCCATTTGTATTGTCATATAGGTTCTGTTAAGTTCTTGTCAATTGAACTAATGGCAGAGAGTGTTACTGTATTTTTGAAATCATCTAGGGTGTTTTTATAATTATGACAATTCTCATATGGGTCGAGGTAATTATCCCTAATTCTTTCTCATTGAAATTCATTTTGTCTAGAAAGATGCCCGTAAAATTGGAATAAAACTACCTCAAAATACTCATCTAATATGAGTGCCATTCAATGACCATATGGAATCTTCTCATTATCATCTTTATTTCCATCTGTTCTTGAATTGCCAATGATGTATCCCTATTTCAATTTCTCAAAATTGTTACCTATTAAACTTGAAATTTGAATATAACCATAGATTTTGGATATGAAGATAAAATCATTTACTTGGAGCAACATACATGGCCGTAGTCCAGCTTCATTCCCTGAAATATCATCTCTCATCAATCTTGACGAGGAAAAACATAAAGGGATAGTTACCTCAACATCTCTTAAGGTATGACATAATTATCAAAATACCTCTAATGTTTAGGTAAATATCATTAAACTCCCCATCATTGCTTCAGCTGATTAAAACATTATTCATGTTCCATCAAATTTTTCGCTAGCTGATCTACCATTATGGAGAGTTATTGTAACTTCACAAACTATAAAGGATGTTTATATGATTAGGTCATGTTGAGTTAATTAAATTTCCCATAGATAAGGACAAACTCTCACAAGTTCATTATCTTAAATGCCACCTTTTTTCGATCTCGAGAGCCACCATTGGTGTAATTTTGCCTCCATAAAAATCATCAGCAACATATAGATGATTTTCCAAAAACTTCGGGTGTTTAAACAATCACTGCATATTCAAATGCGGCATTAATTAGCTTCTAGTAGTGGCTTTATTGTAAGATCAATTATCATAAATTACCAAAAATAATAGATAGATAGATAGATAGACATACATTTATATCCTTTTGATTAACATAGAAGGTGTTTTTGAAACTTATATAATGTTTTACCTTATTTTTAAAATTAGTTGTTAAAAAATTTGGATAAAATAAGATATTATGACTTAAAAACTATTAGTAATGGCAATTTATAATTAATCTTGTGAAATATAATGAATATATTAAGATCTTTAAAGAAAAGTTAGGAACTCTATATTTTTTTGAAAAAGCACTTATAAGATCCCCACATCTTATTTGAGAGCTTATAAGATCTTTTCTAAAAATATTTACCAAATGCTTTGTAACATCGTAAAATAAAATGTTTTGAATAGCTTGTAAGTTAATTACCAAAAATAATAGATAGATAGATAGATTAGATTGGTAGATATGTAGACAGACAAATAGATATCCTTTTGATTGACGTAGAAGGTGTTTCTGAAACTTATAAGATGTTTAATCTTATTTTTAAAATTAGTTGTTAAATTATTTGGATGAAATAAGACACTATAACCTATTAGGAATGGCAATTCATAATTAATCTGGTGAAACATAATGAATATGTTAAGATCTTTAAAGAAAGGTTAGGAACTCCTTATTATTTGAAAAAGAACTTACAAGATCCACATATCTTATTTGAGAGCTTATAAGATCTTTTCTAAAAATATTTACCAAATACTTTGTAACATCGTAAAATAAAATGTTTTGAATAGCTTGTAAGTTAATTACCAAAAATAATAGATAGATGGATAGATTAGATAGGTAGATATGTAGATAGACAAATAGATATCCTTTTGATTGACATAGAAGGTGTTTCTGAAACTTATAAGATGTTTCATCTTATTTTTAAAATTAGTTGTTAAATTATTTGGATGAAATAAGATACTGTAACCTATTAGTAATGGCAATTCATAATTAATTTGGTGAATTATAATGAATATGTTAAGATCTTTAAAGAAAGGTTAAGAACTCCTTATTTTTTGAAAAAGAACTTACAAGATCCACACATCTTATTTGAGAGCTTATAAGATCTTTTCTAAAAATATTTACCAAATACTTTGTAACATCGTAAATAAAATGTTTTGAATAGCTTGTAAGTTAATTACAAAAAATAATAGATAGATAGATGGATAGATTAGATAGGTAGATATGTAGACAGACAAATAGATATCCTTTTGATTGACGTAGAACGTGTTTCTGAAATGTATAAGATGTTTCATCTTATTTTTAATTAAAATTAGTTGTTAAATTATTTGGATGAAATAAGACACTATAACCTATTAGTAATGGCAATTCATAATTAATCTGGTGAAATATCATGAATATGTTAAGATCTTTAAAGAAAGGTTAGGAACTCCTTATTTTTTGAAAAAGAACTTACAAGATCCACACATTTTATTTTGAGAGCTTATAACATCTTTTCTAAAAATATTTACCAAATACTTTGTAACATCGTAAAATAAAATGTTTTGAATAGCTTGTAAGTTAATTACCAAAAATAATAAATAGATAGATAGATAGATAGATTAGATAGATAGATATGTAGACAGACAAATAGATATACTTTTGATTGACGTAGAAGGTGTTTTTGAAACTTATAAGATGTTTCATCTTATTTTTAAAATTAGTTGTTAAATTATTTGGATGAAATAAGATACTATAACCTATTAGCAATGGCAATTCATAATTAATCTGGTGAAATATAATGAATATGTTAAGATCTTTAAAGAAAGGTTAACTCTTTATTTTTTGAAAAAGAACTTACAAGATCTACACATTTTATTTTGAGAGCTTATAAGATCTTTCCTAAAAACATTTACCAAATACTTTGCAACGTCTTAAAATAAAATGTTTTGAATAGCTTGTAAGTTCATGCAAACACGATCTTTGAAGGCATTTGGATAAGCTTAAAAGTTGTTTAATACATCTTATAACATGTTTGAGAATGTATAAGATGTTATCAAGTGTTCTAGTAAAATTTTAAGGAAAAAAATATTTATAAGCTTCCAAAATAAGATGTAAGATCTTATAAGCTTTTTGAAAAAAGTAAGAAATCCTTAACTTATTTTTACGATCTTAAAACGCTCATTTAATTTAACTATGTGAATTAAAAAATTGTGATTTTCATTACCTTACAAGCCCCAAGATCTTATCGTATCTAACCACCTCAACATCTTACAGAATATAGGTGCGTATTAAATGTTTCAAATCATCTTAGCCAAAAACCCTGTTAACCTTCTTCGCGGGAAACAAAAACAAGTCAAAGAAAACATCATTTTCAAGTTTACCTTCGTCGAAAACAAGTAGTTATCATTTATTGATTTAGTGTCCGAGGTAGGATATCCTTCTGACATAGTCGAGTAGGAGAATCCAGTTCCAACAGGGGCATCTATGAATATAATGCTAGCAACCTTAGAAACAAAATTTATCAAGTAAATGAATGATCGTGAAAGTTAAATCAGTAATTGAATAATCATGAGCTAGAGTCAAATAAGACATGTTTCAAACCTTTGTCCACGAATATGGATTTATGATCAAAGAAGGAAAGCTTCCATCAAAAAATTCAAGATCAAAAGCCGATGGACCTATACATACACAAATAATCAACATAAATTTTTTCCGAAAATTCACCTATTCAAAGCGTATGCCATTTATGAGCAGGGTAGTAAGAAATGAAATATTCCGACAAAGAAAGTCTTTTGTACAAATTGCTTTGAATAGGAAAATCAACCGTTTAAATTAAAAAAGTATTTCATGCATTTTACACCCCTATGACCAATTCAACTATCTACTTCTCCTTAAATAGAAAATTTCTTTCTTGTCAAATAAGCCATATTATTTATTGCAGTTCAAATATGCTATTTTAATATATTTTATCTCTTATTTTATTGCACATACACGTGTTTGAACTTATAAAAACATTTTTTCATTAACGCAATACACATAGTTTTGAGGTAAATGTAATTCCTTAACCCACCAATTTCAATAACGAAGCCGGAAAAACCAGAGCAACCAGGTCCGCCGGTGAGCCAAAACAGCAGAGGATCCGTCTCTGGATCCCCCTCCGATTCAATGAAGTAATAAAACAGCTGCTTCTCATCGTCTTCTCTTCTTCTCCGACACTTATATATCTGATGCAAATTAAATTAAGACACAGTTAACCCAGAAAATTGCGTACAGCCATTTTCAAGGAAGTACCATGAAAGTATATATAGAATGAAATCACCCAACCCGGTTTCAAGTTTGAAAGGCAGAGGACCCGGATAACCCGGCAGAGTCTTGATAATGGATTGTGAAGAGGTAGTCCAATAATTATGGAGAATAATCCAATAATAATAATTATGTTTGTCTTACATATATCTTGAAACTAACTTCCAGGGGAAAGGCATTTTATTTTTGGATATTTTTTTCATCTCTATCCGATGTGGTCCTGATACGAGTCCAGGGTCAACCATGTAAAATGTAGGGTCATCGACTCGAAAATGCAGTAAGCTTCGATCGAGGTTTTTTCCTCTCAAAATTCTCTCTTGGTGCTTTTTACATGCGATTGAATGATTAATCCTTATTAATCATTTTTAGAGTATGCTATAGTGCTTAAAAAATAAATAAATCATAATACTTAATAAATAAAAAAAATTAATAGTTTTAGTGAGATATTGTCTCATTAAATCATGTGCTGAAAATTTTCTTGATAATCTTGTTGCAAAAATTTAATAATAGTATAGATTGATGCAATATAGATTATCAAATTTGATCAAAACAGATAATCACGAGAGCATAAACGTGCGTTTTTAAATCATATGAGTGTATATATATTCAAGGCAGCATATTTTCAAAATAAGAAATACCAATTGATTTTTCAGAAAAGCCAAGTTTCAAATCAACCAAAGCGGTAAAACATAAGAAAACATGCAATTAGCATACGAGAAAGAATTTCAGAAAGTGAATTAGAACTTATCTCATGATTCTGTATAGTAACAGAATCGTCCAGAAGACCGAATCACAAACGAATCTATTTGCCTTAAAGAAACAGACGCCCTGACTCACCGGTGCAACGGGTACAGTGCCGCTCTCATTCTGCCAAGGCAGAATATTTATAGAGGGAGGAATGGGGAAGGTAGTAATTGCCAGGATTAATAAGCCATTAAGCAGCTGATTAATTCTGTAATGATTCTCACTTAATGGCTGCTTAAGACCAGCAACAACAACCAGAAACGTTATATCAACATTAAGTCTGTATTTAATCCAAAATTTGAATTTGAAAATTCAAAATTCAATTAAATTTTGTCCAAAATGAAAGACGGAGACAATTCGCCCTAACGCCCAGGCCCGGAGCCGAGCCGAGCCGAGCCAGGCGGGGCCAGCGGTGGCTGCGCCGCGCGTGTGGTCCACCCACATGAACCCCTATAGTGAACACTTTTATCAAGTATCCACACTTAGGTTTCATATATACTAGTCCACACTTTATTATAAAAGCAATGTGGGACAAGTAAAGGGTTATTACAACCCTTCAACTCCTCCACAAGCCTTTATAAAACCCATGTGAGTTTACACTTTGTCTCAACTCCTATGTGGAACAAAACAACATACAAGACTAATGCATTTTCCTCTCTATTTCAACACATACACATTATCTTTGAATTCTTTCCTTAATTGGTATCCAACAAAAGATTATTTAAACTCTCTTAATCATGTAATTAGGCAAATAAGGGGGAAGATTCCTATATGCCAATTACAACAAATCTGGCATATTTTCATATGTGTGCTTAAATTTTTAATTTTATAAAATTAAAAGTGTCAATTTTAATCTAAATACTAGAAATTTTTGTTAATTATGGAAATATTATTAATTGAATTTATTGTAAAATTTGAAAAGAAAAAAATTATAATTGAAGAAAAATAAATATTAAAGATGGTAAGTCAAATAACTGTTTTGTCATCATTTTTTAAAGTATGATTAATTTTCTCATCATTGAAAAAAAATACCATTATGTATATACATTTTCAAGTCAAAATGAGGGAAAATGGAAGAAAGGTGGCAAACAAAAAGTTATAGAACCAAAAATGTGACATACTTCTTTCCCAAAATCAATAAACTAACAACCACATGAATGTCATGTGACCTTCTGTTGGTAAGTATTTGATGGGCGGTGTCAAAGTAATGATATCACTCGTGACTGGAACATCCAAAAATGTACAAGGCCAAAATTGAAGAACCAAAAATGCAATTTTCCCTCAATAGCTAACATATGATATACAAAACATCATTAATTCTAATATAGATTAGAGGCATATGAATAGATATTAGGATAACATAACACTTCAAAGTGGTTTATGAATATAATTTTGGGGTTTATGAGCTAATTTATGAATTTAATAATTGCATTCTGTACTATAACCACATCAGCATATACGTATATTGTTAGAATAATCTACAATGGGAACAAAGAGAGCCATCTATCAATCATTGCCAAACATTCTTTAGGGTTGTACTCCGGAGCTGTATGACCTCCACCCTGCAAGATATACATACACCAAAATCTGTTTAATTTCAACTTCAATTTTATTCTCAATATTTACTTCATTCATCCAGAAAATCAAGATGAAAATTGAAAAATTTTACTTGCCTTCACCGTTGCAAAGGTTATATATGCTTGGTTGTTCTTGTATTTTTCTGTGTATCTACAGATGATAAATTATAGGTCAAATTTAAGTTAAAATAAAATAATGCACAGTTTTGGACCATATTTAGAATTGAAAACTGACCCTGCAATTTGACCGCCGACATACCAAGGCCTCCATTGGTCATCAATTGTGAGATTAAGTTTTCGAATCCATTTTAAAGTGCTCATGTAAGTTACAAGCAGGTCATGATCACCGCTGGAAGAAAGATAATGTATAATTAGAAAACAGTTAAGTTACTAAGAAAAATATAATATTAGCAACAAAAAAAAAAAAAATCAAGTCAGAATAAAAATATTGTTATGATATATGTTGACAGTAATATTTAATTTGTCATTATGAACCTTTTTAAGTGGTGACATTTTTTTTCCCCTCAATATGACTTAATAAAGACAAAAAATAATTGAAGTTTTAAGTAATTTCTATTGACAATAATTGAGGAATGTATAACAATGATATAGGGAGAATAAAAAAATTATCACTATGTGATTTGAAAAAAAAAAAAAAGAAAAAAAAAAGCAAAAAATGTTTTTCTCACTAGGTATTATGCGTACATAACTAATATCTGAAAAGATAGTTTAAATATAATGTTTGTTAGTACTACTAAATTGGTGAAAGTCATGAATGTGACAAAAATGCAGAAAAAAAATAGAGAGAGAGTTTGTTGCCTCATTAATAAATAATTTTTTTATAATGAAAAATGTTTTAAGTCACCGATATAATCTAGCAAGTAGCCAAGTTTTACTCACCTATATGCCAAAACTTGATAGCCTTTCTCATTGAGAAGTTGATGATCTTTCAAAATGCTATCTACGTCATATTCAAAGGATAAGGTCCCATTGCATCTCGTCCACTCAGTTATTGTTCCCTGATTTTCAGCCAACACTTCTGAATTAAAGACATTTAGCAGAGACACTACTTCTGTTTCCACTAATTTCCCTTCCCTATAATAATATATGTAGAGAAAATACCTTATTATCTAACCTATGATCGTATTTACACATCGTCTCTTACCCTTTTTCTTACGCTTTGCTATCACATCTGAACTATATAATTTTCATACTTTACCATCCTTGAACTTTTCCAATTTAATATTACGCTGTGATTTCTTCTATGTATCGCACACATAACTAATTTTAAGGGTATGGAAAGCTCTTAGATAATTTTGTGTATTTGTGTCAGTTTGAGGGGAAAATTTGAGAAATGAGACAAGAAACATAATGCTTATAATTTATTCAATTTTTTCCCTAAGGAACGAAAATACCCAAAATTATCTATAAGTGAATATAAGCACGCTTCATATTTGCCACATGCATGGCATATGGGAAAATCACGAAGCAAAATGTTCAAAGATGGTAAATTATGAAAATTGCTCTATTTAAATGGGAAAGTGTTAAAAAAAAAAAAAAGAGAGAGAGAGAAAAGAAAAAAAGAAAGATATTTAGTGGACAATGTGTAAATACCCTTATCTCAAATAATAAAGCGCAGCCTTTTCCTTTTAGTACAATTCCTCGTACCAACAGAGTTATAATACATACCTTTCTGACATGAAGAGCTTCTTGGACCGTTTCATTGTTTGCCCAAATAGAAGTGGGTAAGTAATTATTATTCTGCAAGCAAGAAATTTAATTTGCTCTCAAAAAACTTCAAAAATAAAATATATGGTCATATATATATCTAATTAAGACATTAAAAAATATATTAGATAAAAAGGTAGAAATTTACACGGCACCATGGTCTCTCTTGTTCAGACAGGAAGATAAGGTCAAATGGATCATCTTCTAGGAATAATCTACCCGAAAGAAAATCATTAGGTTTTGGAGACACGGATATACATCGTGGTTCAAGAATGTGAGGCCATCTGATAAATTTCGTGCACTGCACATGACCATATTGTAAACCCATTGTTAGTATCAAAAACCTAAGTCATATAACTTATAATGCAATAATTTGTTCATATAAGAAATAAAAATAAAATGTAATATAATCTTACCTCATCGAACTGTTGAAGAGCATAAAGGCATTTATAGTTGTTTGGATCTGGATTCACATATTCCCCATTACAACTGCTTTTTGCGAGCTGAAATAACAAAATTATACCTATTATGTTTCTGTTATCTAATAAGAAACAATATTATATTTACTGACTATATAGTATATATTAGTCAAAAGAAAGCAAGGCATTTTATAAAGAAAATCGATATATGAACTTAGTATCTTGGATTCGGGGAAAATGTAATTTTATTCTCAAAATAGGCCCTTTTTGGAACTCTGTACTCCCGTCCTTATCAGAGTAGTCAACTTAGTCTCATAAATTTAGGGAGCGTTGCAAAGCGAGTCTCATTGTAAACTTTTTATGGAGAAGGCACATGCAGCGTGTGTTGGCCTCCAACTTGAGAGGTTTTTTGGACTATTTCTTGATTTTTGGGGTGGAGATAAAAATAAATGAAAAATATGTATTAATAAAATTAAAAATAAAATAATGCCATTAAAAGTAAAATGTAAAAAATCAAAATACAATTTACAAATTAATTAAAGTTATAGAAGGTAATGTAATTATACTCTGAGTAAATAAACTAAAATAAGAGATAAAATTAATGTAAATAAATTCCATCATGATAACGTAAATATACTAAAAAATTACATGCCAAAGAAGAAGGCATCTATCTAATTTAATATTTATGTTGCATTTAATTACTTTAATTAGCCAACAATTGTTTTCAAAAAATAAAATTACCAAAATATCTTCAAAGTAAGTTTTATCTAATTAACAAAATCAAAATATTTTTTGGATTGAAATTAACTGAAATTTAGTTTCTAATTCTTAAACCTCAACTAATTAAGTCAAGCAAATACGGGTAAAGTGAGTTAGAAAAAAAAATTGAAACTAAAAACAATTAATTAGAAAATGAAAAGTATGTTCTTTAATTTCAAAATAAGAAGTATAGAAGTTAAACTGAAAATAAAATAAAAAATCGAAGAAAAAATTGATTATGTTGAAGATACTTTTTGTAATTTTGTAGTTTTTGGAAAATAACAGTTAAAATGTTAGATAATTAAATTTAAAATAAATATTAAATTAAATAAACTAAAAATAAAGTTTAGTTAATATTTAAGGTTTAAATATAAATTACGGATAATAGACAAAAGGTGGAAGTATATGTAAATAACCATTACTCATTTAATAAGTACAAAAAATAAAATTTCATAATTCTTTAATGTGCCCTTATATTTTAGTGATTATGTGTGGTCAATGAGCCATTTTGGATTTAGTTACCCATATATATCAAAGAAATTTTTGAATTTTAAATGTGAAAATTTCTCCATTCCATGTAATTTTTTCAGTTCATTTGCATTATTATAATTGAATCTATATACTTTAATTTTATCTCATTTTAATTTATACACTGGAGTGTAGTTGTATTACCTCTTTATAATATATATATATATAGATGTATATATATATTCTAGTCTTTTACTTATCAAAATATATATATATATATATATATTTATTCTAGTCTTTATTAAATTGAATTATTTTATTTTCTCCATTATATGAATTTATATTTTCATCTACTTTCAGGTTCCCTCAAGACCACAAATGCTAGAAAAGGCCGAGCCATGTATGCTTCACATGCTTTAAATTTTACATCAAAAGGTTAATGGTCAGACTAATTTTGCAACGGTCCCTAATTTGTGGAATTAAGAGGTTTATCTGTAGTGTTACACAAACTCCATTAAGTTTTTTGTTAGCTAAACTGATTACATGAAAGTTTCTTATAATTTTTCAAATCATGAAGGATGGTTATATAATTATGGCAAAGCTCATGGGGTGCTAAGCTGATTATTCCTGTTTCTTACTCTTTGGCATTGAAATTCATGTCCGGATATCG
>JACFYI010003826.1:39874-56603 GCA_014898755.1 Handroanthus guayacan
TCCAAAATTTTCCACGTATATGTTTATAGTTGTGTCGCCTGTCGAATACAACAGTCCAATCGTTAGTAGTTCAAACTACGAATTGGTGCTTTCTTCTTTTTCTTTTTGTCCCCTTATTATTGTTTCTGGTTTGTTTCAAAAGAACACAATATATTTCAGTTAATTTTTCTATGGAAACTCTATGCCGATACATTTCTGCCAAAATATCTTCCAAAAGATGGTCAACAAACCTTAATGTCTCCCAAGCTGTTGAAATTATGTATAAAGCAACACAAACTATTTTCACCAATCTATAACATTATACTACACTCCAACCAAATATGAGATTAATTATTATACAAAAAAACAAGCCTAATTACAGATCAAATTCATATAATCATGAATGGATTTTCTTCATTTATCTCTCCCTGTTGATCGAGCATATTCAATACTGGCCCGAGCTAAAGCATCCATCGGGTCAGTGCATTTTCTCCACAAAGGATCGTCTGGCGGCAAAAGCTCTCGTAGTTCATCAGAAGCAACGATGATTTTGTTCACAGCTCTCACAAGCAGAACTTGTAGAGCGATTCTGAGCAAATTTTGCGCTCCTTCTAAGTCGTTTCTGCTTAGTGCTTCGATTGCAGGGGTTACAATATGTTCCATTGTTGCCTTATCTGGCATTACAACCTCAAAACCCTGCACATGTAGTAACTCACCTATTATTACAAAGATCATTTAGGAAAAGAATAATTATCTCAACACCCTCTAAGCCCTAAGGTTTACTACAATGACCAAAACACTCCCTCTGGTTTAGAGAATTACCATTACACCATCCTATATTTTACAATTAGACCCCCCAAAAGTGTAACAAACATTACAAGTAGACCTCTTACTGTAACATTAATAGGGGTCTATTTATGATGCTTGTCGTACTTTCAGAGTCTAATTGTACCACACGAGGGTATAATAGTTATTATCCAAACTACAAGGGGTAATTTGACAGTTATAACAAACTTCAGGGGATGTTGAGGTAATTACGTCCAAACTCACGTTTCTTGGACAAATGAAAGGGGTAATTTGACAGTTATAACAAACTTCAGGGGATGTTAAGGTAATTACGTCCAAACTCACGTTTCTTGGACAAATGAGGTAATTAGCAGATCATGAAGCATTTAGAACGATACTAAGTGGTAACAAACTGAAACATGAATCATAACTACGTCAATAGTACTATCACATAGGACTAGGATGCTCTTGTGCGTCTAAAACTTGGTTCCAACAGCCCAAATACAGTTAGCAATTGGTAAAATATCATGTTCTTGGAGAGTGAATAAGTTTCTGACCATGTAAGTATCTGCAGTCTATCTCAACAACATTCTAATGACCGTTAATGATTTCCTAAACAATGTGCATAAGAGATCCGGAAACTTATTGAGACGGTATTTGCAATAGATTTTGCTTTTCTAGAAGTACAAGAGTGTAAACAAAGTTGTAATGAAAATTTAGAGTGTTGGAAAATAGCAGTCAAAGTATAAGAGACTACAAAAATTAGTCCAATTTGCTTTTAGTGCTTTTTTTTTTTTTTGGCTCTCTCCAATTTAAGAGAATTAAAAGTAAAAGGTCACTTTGACACACTCCAATATAGCTAACCTCAGCTTAAAGTTGAAAATTAAATTTTAGAAGTTGTTGTAAACACTCCGTTAGAGTTGTTTCCTATTAAAAGGACTACGTTAAAGAATCCATAAGACAAAAATTCGGGTTTATTTCCTCCTCATTATCTTTATTTTATTTTTATCGGTAAAAGGTAAGGAACGTTACTGTCAGTCTTTAGCCTCTTCCAGCTATGTCATGTTCGGACTCCCGTGTTTAGCCATGAGCACATCAGGTATCTCAATTAACACCACCAAAAGCCCAATATTATTCACAAAAGCCTCCTCATTTTATTTTTACCAAAAGCAAGTTGGTACAATTAGAGCATCCATACAAAGGACAATAACTCAGACATCAGACAACAAAAAACACAAGTTCAAGAAAATATTGCTTCAAAAACCTCAACTTAATCAGAAGGGAACAACAGTAAATACCTCGTTTTCAAGTTTCTCACGATATATCCTTTCCACCAAAGCCACATTAGTCGAAAGAACACCAATACGTACACCACTTCCAGCTTCTATCGGCCTTAACTTCTCCTCCTTAAGCTCCTTAACCACACATTCGGCCATATGAAGAACCGGAACAGAACATCCTTCTTGAATTTCATCGTACCAACAATGTGATAAATGACAAGGCATAACAATGCAACAAACTCCAGAGTGCTCAAGAAACACTCTTTTACATCTTAAGTTTTCTACTGTCGATCTTTCATCAACAGATAAAAGCTTGTTATTTACTGCAGGATCTGAACAAAGAACAAAAGGAAGCCCACTTTCTTGATCCTCCATCTTTAAGTTCACTAATTTTTCGGCAAAATTAAGAGTCGAATCAACTAAAAAACCTCCAATTATCCCTACACCATTCAGTTGATCCATCATAGGATTACTAAAATTTCTATCTCTTGAAGGTTTACTTGAGATGGATATTATTGGACTTCTACTTTCTTCAGATTGTGGGATTAATGATTCTGAAAGTTTCATTAGAGCATTATTGTTTTGTTTTTTGCTCGTATCTCTACCTAAACAACAGTTTACACGAGGCCAGTAATTGAATGATTGGAAACAAATCGACATCCTCGGATCAAAGTTTAGAACTCTTTGGAGACACTAAGGTTGACAAAATATTGCATTAGTAATTCATGGCCATTGATTTGTGTATCACAAGCCTGCAAGAAGAATACAACTTTTCAGAAGCTCATGAAAAATTCAACCAACGTATATATAATAACACTTACAGAGCCCATACTAAGAAAACTCACCGCAAAAACTGCAAATATGAAGAATGAACAATGTAAAGTAGCACTTCCAATACCAAGTGAAGTCAATTTTCTAGCATTAAGGACTCGGAAGTTTCTTGAATTTTTGAAACCCTTGAAGCAAAACTTATATATTACAACATTTGCCAAGAAAATGAGGCCTCAAACCCCATTACAATCTAAAACCCACAAATCTCATAATTTCTAGAACTCAATATTTCATCAAGATTGAAACCCTCAAAAGTAAAATTTATCTTTTCCAAGAATTGCCAAGAAAATTAGCCCCCAAGCCCCATTAAGATCTAAAACCCATAAATCCTATTTCAAGAACTCAAAAATTTATTGAATTTTTGAAACCCTCAAAGCAAACTTATGTTGCCAAGAAAATGAACCCCCAAACCCCATTAAAATCTAAAGCCCACAAATCATTTTCCCTCAAATTCATCAAGAATTCAAGAAAAAGACAGACCTAGGGGCCTTTGGGGGCAAGTGGGGTTGAAGGAAAGTGGGTGGACAAAAGGGCCTCCAAGATTGGAGGGCTCTTTCATAAGTACCAACAAACACAGAAACCATGAATGACCCGTGAAAGAACCTTGGCCGTCAATGTCCTAAACTCTCACTTTTGTCAAGAATGAAAGATTCAATTATTGTGAAGCAGAGAACTAGAGAACAAAAATGTCTGAATTAGTTTTTTGTGCAAAATGTTCCAACATGGTGCGTGATTGCATGGTGAGGTGTGAATCAGTGATTGCAGGGGACTGTGGGACAGGTCTTTGTACAACATATGGGGGTCCAATCCTATGTTGCATTATTTTCACAAAAAATCCTATGTTGTATCTGCAGAGTTGGTTAAGCCAATGGTAAAAATATTTCAAAAAATGCTAGATAAATAGAGTGTGAAAAATAAAGTCTCAACTTATTTCATGTCAAGAAGTTATCAGAGAAGTGACACTAATTCCCTCTTGAAATTTATTTCAAAACATTGTTTTTCGGGAGGGAGAAAAAAAAAAAAAACACTTATTTCATTTCCAAGGTATGATATGATTAAGTTGTTTAATGTTTTTACAATTGGTGTAGTTGTTCATTTTTTTCTGAGATTTGGTTGAGATAAATTGACAAAAAAAATAGTGGGAATGAGAGAAATTTGGTCCATATGTATTGTTTTGACATTTTATTTAGATGTTGATCTTTGTGTCACCCCTAAATCGGGGGACTTGGAAGCACACGATCCTCTTTCCTAAAAACAGCGTCATCAGAGTAAGTGTCATTGCAATACTCAAATGCTTATGACTTTCGAGTATTTCTATGTGAAACAAAATTTGATGTCGTAGAGGATTTTGAGAAAAAACTTGTGGTTATATTCCCTATTACAATGCTCACATTTATATATTTTCTCTATATTCTCAATTCTTTCTATCTAGAATAAGATTTTGTATTATAATAATCACTTCAATGGGTAGTCCTGCTTACAAATGTCATTATGAACTCAAATTTATCACCAATATAAAAGACTTGGCCATATCAAAATTCACATAAATTGAACAATCTAGCCATCTACAAAAATTTTTAAGAAATTCATTTTGCCATATCCATATTGCATCGTGCTCGTGTCCATGCATCATAAACTCCCATGAGATACAATAGTCCACATTGTTGTACCCATACACGTGGAAGGCAGCGATCAGCTACACATATTTTCCCTATTTTATTGAATTTTTGGCAATAATGCAAACATACAGTACAAATACATAACTATTAGGAAAACCCAAACTAATGCCTTCTCAACTATGAAAATCAGCATACATTTCAAATTTCAACTAGTTAATCCTCATTTTGTTACTGAAATTCTTTCAATGCACTCAGCAGGAACATTCTTGAAGCCTATTAGTATCCCCATAGTTCAGCAATTTGTCACAAGTCATATTTATTAGCCAAATTATGAGCCTTTCCAGGTGTTATGTAAATGATGAAATCTCCAGTTAACCTGTGAGTTCTTCCATTTGCCCCTGGTCATCGTAGATAACGATTTAGATATTGAAAGTTGTCAAATCTTTAGAGCAAAAACTGATGTGAACAAATGTGAGGGAAAGCTACCTGAGTGATGTACTGCTCTGCATCAGTTCGTCGGAGGAACATGATTGCGTGTCGAGCTAAGTTGGCGACCTGATCGCTAAGTACAACCTCACCGATATCATCAAGAACCCTTACCTTGATGTAGGGATCTTTTGGAGGAACCATATCCTGCAAAAACACATGAATAGGGTCAAAGTTTATGGTTCTTGATGCCTGATTATGTTCTAGGATGTTCCAGGAATAGATAGATTGATTTCTGAGAATTAACATATGAATAATTTTCTAGCACCATCAAATAACTTTCAGGGATGATATGCACATTCATCACATAACAAACAAGTGAAATGACCAGAAATCACACAAAAAAATTGGCAAAAGAGAGTACTTAGGGAATCACATAAATAAATTCCAGTTTCATAAAAAAGGGGCACGGCTGCTTCTCTGTTTTCTGACCTGAAGGTTTGTATTTCACTGAACAACTCCACAGTTATGTTAAAAAGGTTGAGAGAAATATGCTTGAAAGTATCAAGAAAGTTTTGAGTGAACGTGTTGCTAACATTGGCTTGTTAATTTTTATAATTTCATTTTTTAAATGAACCAGTATTGTATTGTCATTTCTTTAAACATTTAGATGGAAAGAAGTACATTTTCAAACGCTTAAAAAGTCCTATAAATATGACTTCAAACCTTTCTAATGGCATGTTCTGGAGTAAAAGTCTAAATCAAACATTATGACCAGGTTATCACATAGGCATTAAAGTTCTAACGCAAATTTGCATTAGTAACAAGATCCCATTTTGACATGTGATTTTCCCCTACAGGCATAGCAAAAACTTGATCTATATAATTCATCATTCCAACAGCAGCCCGCAACCAAATCCAACTGACTGAAGCAATTAGAACATATTAACTTCCTTTTAAATCTTTTCTTGAGACCTAGATGTCAGTTTTGCAATTTATATGAGACAAAAATCAAGAAAAATGGCATCACACAACTTATGAGAGAAAATTTTGGATAGACAATAAAAGCAACAACAAAAGGTGATTTCAATAAAAATTTTTACCCAACTCATCCTCAAAATTCAAAATGATTTATAAATAACTAGAAAAACTCAGTTGAAATCAAACTAATATTCAACAAGCCATTTTGAGGATCAGAAACACCAATACATCCCAAGCAGCTGAAGACTCACTTCAAACTATGCGACACCAATACGAAGAACAACAGCACCGGATTCAATCTAACAAAATTCACAACTACGTAAAAGGAGAAATAATTACCACGGTCAAATGAAGATCAACCTCAGCCATGTATGACTGTAAAGTATTAGCATGCTTCTTGAAGTACTCTTTCTCAGTACCACTGAGTTTCTCCTCAATTTCTTCCGGGAGAACGCTGTCAACCATCCATCCCAAATTTCTAATGACCTCTGCTCGATTATATCTAAAAGATCCAAAGAATATGTTATAAACACAATAAAGATACACAATATAATTTGGACGAGGATCAAATTGAGAAGAATTTTTTCAAATGTGGTCACTCACACATATGCCATTAGGCACCGCTTATTGCGGAGCAGTGAAAGGTGATGGACTAGTGCCCCAAACTGATCAGATTTTATAGCTGATTGGATTACCATTTTCTCAGCTTCTGAGTTCCTCCTTTCATCTTCCGACATCCCCATTTCTTCTTCTGATCTTTTGTCTCTCAATTTGTTTTCATTCTCTTGTATATTCCTGTCACATTATCAAGTTGAATAATTAACTTGAATATGAAATAAAGATTATCATGGAACTTGCAAGCCAAAGAATTTCTCACAGTTCTCATGTCAAATTATCTGTCCCTTAAGCAAGATATTCTCAAAAGTGGAACCAAACTATCCCACCAGGTTTCGCTAACTATCAAAACTTTCTTGGAAAAACTGGTACAACCAAGGATTATTAACCGACAAATGATGATATTAGAGACTGTTGATTTTGACCCTAATGTAAAATGTTTGCTTTCTTATATATTTCGGTTGAAGTGAAACGTGAATTTCCTCGGTCTGTGCTATGTTTCTACATATGAATTTTGTGAAGGAAAAGAAAAATATAAGTCAAAAGTGCAAAACTAAACCCCAAATTGGAACCATTTAAAGCATGTGAAATAAATTCTTAGTCTTTTCCTCATTAAATCCAAGATCCAAATATAGAGTTGAGAAAACGGTTACATCATTAAGGGTTCAAGGTGAAGAAGATGTCCGTTGCATTCTTCGAGCACTTGAGCAAATACATCATTCTGCAATACACAAACAGAATCAAATTATTAAACTAGATCATCCAAACCTTCCAACATGTGAAATCCCAGTACAAGAATATCATCAAAAAACGAAATTCAAATCTAAGAAGCTTACATTGAAAGTGCTAAGCTGCCCAGGCTCACTACTTGCAAATTCTTTCACCAACTCGGTCGCCTTTCTCCCATACATTTTCCTCAAAAGTTTCAAAATGCCACCAGCTTATTTACTGCAAATTTCATCACGAGCATTTCATCAAACATCAAACTACAACATTCTTATACAACAGCATTTATACTTAAAACTACAAGATAAATACATACATTAAGATTATTGAAAAAGCGGATTGACAATAATTATATGCAAACATGTAAAGATAAACTAGAAATTTCCAGAAAAATGATTAAAGATAGATAATTGAGAAAAAAGGTGGGATGAAATTTGTGGCGGAAATCATGAAAGAAATTTTTGGGCGGGAAATTTCTGAAGAGCGCCGAAATTTGTAGCATAATTCGGTGTTGGGCTCTTGGGCTTGGATGGATTTTTAGGTGAAATATTTAATTGGGTCGAAATGAACCCGTTAATGGATTATGGGCGGACTTTATACTTTGTCCCGAGGGCTTTCAATAGGCTGGATTTTAATCCGAATCCAGTCCGAGACTGATTCGGATTTTGGATCTCTAACGGTCAAAATATCCAATGGATATTACAAAAATCCCATGCTCTAAAATAAATAAATCAGGTATGAAATTAAACGATCCAATCGAACCGGAATTTAATAATATTTTTTATTATATTAGTAATATTATATAATTAGAACAATTTTTAAATAAAATCAATTATATATTTTGTTGGTCTAGCATATGTGCTTTATCATCAGCAATGGACTTTAGTTTAAAAAACCAGGGATACTAACCAAGAAGAGGGAAAAAAAAAAATTAACTGGATTGGACGTTTTATTGGATCTCAAATACATGCCTGATTCGAATATGGATTCAAAAGACATATTTCTATAAGTTACCAAGTCAAATTTGGAAATTTATATTGCTAACCGAGTCAAATTTGAAAATTTATATTGCTTATCGAATTCGAATCCAGATAAGGATAACAGTGATTTGATACAAATCCAAACCATTTACAACCCTCGAATGTATTTGAAACAAAGTTTTATTTAGAGGAAAGGCTTATTGTTACATAAAGCTCTTTTATTATAATGATGTTGGTTCATAAACTATCTTTACAAATCATTTCAAACGTATGATCTTCTGACAAGAAGATGTAATAACGGCGATAGTTTATCATCGAGACAAGTAGACAGCTTGGTTATACTTTACACACCTATGAACATATAAATTGTAAATTTAAGATCCTATGGAGCTAGTTGCGTACCATCGAATCATGATCCTTTCTCAAATAAAAAATAATAAGTTACTTTCATAATCTTGCAAATATGCAAGGTAAGCCTCTTGACTCCTTGGTCATCATGCTACTCATTTTATAAGTAATAAAAAAACAAATGTCAAACATGGGATTATATTTATATAAGAAATTGTCTTGAGAAGTTATTAAAAGAAAAAATTAAAAATCTACAAGCATTTACCAAAAGAAAATGAAAAATGGTATGAAATCCTCCACCAAGTGGATTTTAGTTGTATAAACTTTTTAGTAAGTGCATTTCATCTTGGCAAAAATTTGACAATTTTGATGATGTTATAATGACATTTTTTGACATTTAATAAAATTAGTGGTGGGAATAATGTTTATGTCCCAAGACTTTGGTATAAATGCCCTAAATAAATAATTGAGTGGATCAACTCGATAATTGTTGCAATTGCTGTGTATGTCACGCTATTCCCTAGTCCTTGTCACTACCTAAGGGCAAAATTGCAACACAAGCCGCCATTTTTGAAAGGATTTTTTTTTTATCTTTTTTTTTTTGCCCCCATTTTTGCCCCTTTTTGTTTGATTGTGATGATGAATAACAAATTGTGTATGAATTAGCCTAGCTTTTTTTTTTTATTATTTTTTTTAAGTGACACTTGGCTCACTCGTAAAGGTACAATTAATGGATGTCGTGTTGAATAGAATTTGAATTTGTATTTTTATTGATGTTTTTCTATATTTTACTTTATGAATACATGCAAAATATACACATATCTTATATATGTGTTATAAAGATATTTAACATTTTTAAATTTTTTTTTGTAATATGAAGGAGAAGAAAGAATATTCGTTAAGACAAAAATTTTCAAAAAGATGATAGATTACTTGTCAACTGAGAAGAACTCATATTTTAGTGTTATACCACTTCAAGATAGAATTTGGTTATGAATGAATAAGCCTATATATTAATTGTGAAATTTTAAAATTGATTGAAATTAGAATTTATATATCCATCTTATTGGTTAAATTTTTTGTTTATGTCCAACATAAACTATGCAAGGTAATAATTTAAAATTCATAAAGTTTCTAACTAGAAAAAGGATTAAAAATAAATCAAACTACTCAATATTCAAACTGCTTATTGAAAAGCGATTTAACCTAGACTGATTAAGCATAAAAAACAAGTTCAAACATCTTTGATTTAAGACTCAATTCAGTTAATAATATCAAACAATTTAAACTTGACTCGAGTTCAGTTCAACCAAAATCCTAAGATTTGAAATCTATATAAATAATTGTTTATTTGCAATTGAACTCGTTAATATCCTAATTAATGATAACAACAAAACAAGGTTCAATTATTACTAGCTAGGCCATACCTCTCATTGTCATCTTTGACTATTATGTTTATCTAAAGAATTTACTAATTGCAACCAAAATCTATCATTTTTTATTTTTTGAGGTAGTAAAATAAATAATAATACATCTTCCTTGATCTTGCTATTATCTACGGGTACTTTGCCAATTCGACCTAAACAAAGGGAGAATCACTCAATTTCCTGAATTATTTATATTTTCAGAGATTAAATATCGTACAAATACTTTATAGACTCTTATTCTATTTATTTTATTTTAGTATAGGTACCTAAGTGCTGAAAATAATTTTTTGGTAACAAAGTACTAAACCTCTTAACTTTCGGGTAAAAAAGTACAATTTACAATTTTACCCTTTAATATGCACGCCATTGGGAAGGTCATTCATATATCATTATGCTTTTTCATAACAAAGAAGATGAGTAATAATGCTTCAAAAGAATCATAAGTTGCTATTCTTAGGTAATGGTATGATTTTATTATTTATTACGTTCCAGAATTAATTGTTTCTAAATATTTCCTATTAATATTCTAAAATCAGTTTCATTTTTCTGAATATTGTCTTTTTCAAAAATTTCGACTCACTTATACCACCGCCCTTTGGATGAAGTGACATCGCCTCCACCTTTTCATACTAAAGTGCAAGATTCGAGTCCCATCGACAACGTGTAGGTATTTATCTACCTATGGTTGTCTTTGTTTACATGAATGGTAGTTTATATTATTTAAATTATATTTAATCATATATTTGATAGTTGAATTATATTTGATTTTGCAATGATATTGATGTGTAATTGAATGTAATCGCTTCTCTGAACAAAAAATAAAATAAAATAAACTTCCGACTTACTTATAATTAATAATATCATACTACTAACTCTCAATTGTTATTTTTAAAGGCAATACTATAAACATAAATATGACTTACACACACACACATATTTAATATATACTATATACATGTATGTTTATATATTATACTCTTATGTGTGTGTGTATATATACATATTATACTCTTATGATTGAAAACTATGACATGGATATGCACAAAATATTTCTAATGATCTCAATCAATATCAGAATCTCTAAATATTCATGGATTACATGTTTTATTTGGATCGTTTTGACTTGTTCCACTCCAATCCAAAGACCTAGTTAGTCGAGACTTTCGAATCTTAATAACTTGCACACCTCACATTAAGTCGCAATACATTATTTGTCAAATGACAATACTTCATAAATTTTCCTTGTATCACCCATTTGCACCAAAAAAAAAAAATGTAATTTATTGAATATTGAAGGATTCTCGTTGAGCCACCCCCAACAAGCTTTACATACAAATGCAGATGGTTTTAAGAATTAATGCTTGATTTGTAACAGATCATTACTCAAATTCATTGTTGAGCATGAAAAATCTAGCCGCATTATGTATTGTCCTGACGTTGTTTATAGTAAAGAGTTCTACTTCTTTTCAAAAGATGATACATTTATATAAGATTAATAATTTATAAGTTGATTCAAGATTTTCGAATCCAAGGTACATTATTTGTCAAATGACAATACTTTATAAATTTTCCATGTTTCACCCATTTATTGAATATTGAAGGATTCTCATTGAGCCACTCCCCAACAACCTTAACACACAGATGCAGGTGCTTTTAAGAATTAGTGCTCAATTAATAATAGAATCGCTCAAATTCACCATCAATCATGAAAAATTTGGCCACATCTCATATTGTCCGGTCATTATTTATAGTAAACAGTTCTGCTCCTTTTTAAAAGGTAATACAACTTTATAAGCTGATTCAAAACTCTCAACTCATTCTATATCCAAATCCAGGATTGCTTGTCGGGATAGGTTAAACTTTCACAGTAATCAACAGTTAAAAGTAAAATGTAGTTTAGTTGTGTTTGGGAAAATTCAAAGAAGTAATGATGATGTATTTGATTATATGCTCTCCACCCACAAACTATAGTAACAAAATAATGATATGATACAATAATTGAAAAATAGCTTTTCTTACAAGGATGATTAGCAATTAAAGTAGAAACATTAAGATGGGATTATTGCTTAATCACACTTATTTTGTTTTGTGATTGGGACGACAAGAATCGCCTCTGCCTAATTCATGTATAAGTGGAGCGAAAAACACGTTGAAAATTTACTTTAGGAATAATTGCCGACGAGGTCTTGTCTTGTCCAGTGGAATGATAGCTAGATGTCTTATAATCCTTCATGCCATGAGTTTGATTCTCATCGTATAATAACTTTGAAATTTTTTTGATTATATAGTGCACTGTATATTGATTTTTTATTATTATTTGTGTATGTATCAATGTATTGATCATTGATTTAATATTTCTAAGGTTTGACCTAACAACAAAAACACTTAATGGAATTTGAAAAATTACAATAATGCCCTCTTTATTAGTTTAGCTGACAAAAACAATTTATCGAAAACTATTTAACATTACATATAACCCTTTGAGCATGAGATTTGTTTGTAATATTTTAATGAATGTGTTAGATTTTTAATAGGTTTAATTCTCACATTTCACAAGCTACATTAAGTTTTTCGTCAATTAAACTAATGATAACGGCGTGTGTTATTCAAAATTTTCAAATTACATAAATTTTCTGAGTAATTACTCCAAATTTCTATGCAGGTATTGAAGTAATTATCCCGTAACATTAGTTAGGTGCTATAGGGAATATAATCTTTTTATATTTTTATATTTTTTATTTTTTTTATGAATAGAGACAATATAATCTTGTTTCAAATATTTTGTTTGCTTGTATTTCTATTAAATGTTTTCTTAGCGAGAGAAAGAGTGAAGCACATAATTCTTAGCGTAGTTGTACGGTTGGTCTTGGACGGTTCGAATTTAATATTTTAATTGCTATTTTATTATTTAACAAATACTAGATGTATAAAATATGTTTTAAATAAATTTTTAATAATGCATTGCATACACTTGGTTATGCAATACACCTTAAACACAAAATAAAATAAATAATCTAAAATGTAACACCCACACAAATTGTGTGACAGAGGTTAGGAATAATTTATGGACTTGTTTGACACATGAGATTAATAATATAAGCTTGTGGGCCTGGAGAAGATCGAATATAGATTAAGTGAGATTGTGTTATTCAATATTTCATTTGATATGCAAGATTGAGATGGATTCATAAATTGGTTCAACTATTTATCTTATGTTTAATATCCAAATTTATGATGGATTGAATCTTTTAATTACTATTATGTCCATAAATAATCATTTATTATTCTTTTTTTATTATTATTATTTGCGTATAAGGCCAAGGCATGCAAAAATGCAGGCCATAGCAATTGGTACAGCATAACATAGCATTTCACTAGCAGTGGATAAGCAATAGCTTAGAAATTTTTGGCGCAACAACATACGACTAAATTTCAAAGCTCACACTACAGACGTTTGGCCATGGCATTCTATTCTTTCATGCTATAGCTTATTGGCTATACAAAGTAACAGATACTTTTATGCCGTGATCTAACTTAATTTGAGTCACGACCTATACATGAAATGAGGGCAAAATGAACATCCTAGAACTAGACAATAATTTCCCGTTCTAATTTCCATCAACTTCCAACAATCTCATCCTTCCCTATGAGATTAGTAATGTGGGCTAATTGTATGAATAGTGATGGGTCCGGAGCGGGTCCGGAGCTAGTGGTGGGCCGGCCCGTCTCCATAATATTGTATATCAAATAATATATTAGGTGAGATTAAGGCCATGAATGACCTTAATCTTACATATCAAACAAGGCCTATAGGTATTCACAACGTACTCCCCCAACAATTTGAATTAGACATTTTTTTAAAAGTAAAAATTGATGCAAAATAATTAATGAAAAAGCCCATTATGTTAGAAACCCAAATTGTGGACCCCAAGTGTAACACCAAAATCAATTTTATAAGTAAATATTAATTATTTATTTATTATTTTATTTTACTTCATTTTATTTTATTTCTTATTTTATTATTTTATTATTTTATTTTATTTTATTTTATTTTTTCGTGGTGATGATTGACAAAGAACTACATGAGTGGATGAAGTGTAATGGGAGGGGGAGGTCAATTTGTCTGAACTCCCAACGCACTAACTAAGTGGATTTGCTGGATAAGTCACTTTGCAGCTCAAACATATCCTCATCCATTACTGAGGATTCTCTCTAACAAATTTGGTTTAGTGTAGATACAAATATATTTCCTATAATTTAAGAAAATGAAATAACATCCCTGTATTTAGTTCAACTAACGAAAAATGTAATAAAGTATATGTAACATTACAATTCGATCCCCTAAAAATCTAACATATTGGCCGAATTAACATGGATATCGTATTGTTATTATAATTAGGGATGCAAATGAGCCAAACTATGCTGAGTTTTTATTATTTTTTTAGGCATGAACTCGAGCTCAAACCAAATGAATCGAGCTTGAAGAGTAAAGAAAAATTGAGCTTGAGCATGGCTCGAGTAAGTTAGTTTGGCTTGAATTTGTGACAAAAGTTTTAGGCTTGAACTTGATTATTTTATTATATTCAAACAATAAGTTTGAACTCGAGCTCAAATAACTTATTTTAATTATTTATAATTTTACATTTATATATATGCACATATTCAAAAGAACATGAGTTTTTGAGTTGGCTCACAAATTGACATAAACAATAATTTTTTGACTTGAGTTCGACTCGAGACCTATGCAACTCAGGCCTGAGTTTGGCTTAAGCTTGAAATCTGTTGAACTTGAGCTCAAAAACTTTTTGAACCAATTCATCCGGTTTACGAGGAGGTTCGATTCGTTTGCGTACCTCATTATAATTTATGAAAATACATGAAGTGTTTTTATCATTTTTGACTCTGAAGAATACTAACAATTCAATAATCAAATAATTGTCATTGATTATGGCATCTCACACCTCATAAATTTAATGTGAATTATCATCATTATCCCACAACATAATGTTCCAGAATTGTCTAAAAAAAATAACAATATATTAAACTAGATAATTTGGTCAGAGCAAGTGACATAGAGAGTACAAAGACATTTACTATATATTATTTTTGCAATTTAATGCAGTGTAGTGTTCAGTCAATTCATATTTCATTAATAAAGTGGTAAATAAAATTGTCGCACATTAATATCATTTGTCATCATCCAAACAATACCCATCCAAAACGCATACAAAAATTAAATTATGGAATATAAGCAATTAAAGTCACCCTATGACCACTTGGCCTTATCAAATTCCCACTCTTATCTTCTTCCCCATTAACTCCTCTCTCTCTCTCTCTCTCTCTCTCTCTACATATATATATATATATATAATATCACATACACATACAATGAACATTGACATATAATTATATATACATACATCATGTATGTTTATGAATATAAGTAATCATAATATTAAATTTGTTAATTAATTTGAGGTAAATGATTCTCCAAAACATCTATTCCCGAGTGAATTTGGCAAAAAAATAGTTTAAAAAAAATAGTTTAGCATATATAATTCTTCTTGAAAGGGTGAAATAGCAAATATATCTCATGCGTTTGGCAGTCAAATCTATGCTTTTACCTGAATTTGAATTGTATGTCATTTTTAAGTATGACGATATAAAATTCTATCACATAATAAATAAAATATTGTCTTGCGCAATAAACAAAAATATTAATAACATTGGAAAATTAAGGACATGAGTTTTTAGATAATTAATGAGCTACTTTTCATTTTTCACCGAATTACGGTTATTTGACTATTCCATTGATATAAAATTTCTCATCACATGTACTAGTAAAACAATAATTAACAAAAATTGATTTTATGTATATGATGGATTCAACATCAAAATATATGATATGGTTAAGATATAATGAGATTTAACTAGATATCTTTGAGTATAATCCTTATCTTAGAAGAAAAAGAGTTATAATCCTTATACTTAAAAAATAAATAAAAATAATTCTCTTTTATGACATCATTAACTTTTTATTCAAAATATATTTAACCTATCTTAAAATTCTCAATTCTTTCGATGCAAGACAACTTGGTACTATCATAAGTCTCCTTGATCAGCATATGGCTTTCGACAACATATGATGATGACCCAATCCATAGCATGGTATGAAAGGTTTAATCGCTTCAAAATATATCTCTTTTGTGCTTATGATGAGAGTTTTGTTCTGATAAAGCATTTCAAATGGTGAGATAGAAAAATAATTTATTAAAAAAATTCCCAACTCGTTATATATGGGACAAATTTGATATTATCATAAATAATTAGGCCAATAAAATACAATTAAAAGAATAATCCCTATTCCAAACAACATTATATTGTCATGTGTGAAAACACATTACATACAATATATACATACAAAAGCAACACACATAAATAGAGACACATAAAAAAGAAGAGTCCCACAAAGAGCATTTCTGAATCACAGTGAAATTCAGACCCACCATCAAAGAAATTTCTACACAATTCCAATACTGCAAGAGCAAAATTACCCCACCAAGACACAGAAAAGTATAACAAAATCGCTAGAAAAGCTTCATAATCAGAGAGAAAAAAGGTTTCGAGGTCGTTTATGGCAGGTTTACAGAGATCTGCAGTATCATTCAGGAGACAAGGCTCCTCGGGATTGGTATGGGACGACAAATTTCTGTCTGGTGAATTGAATCAGC
>JACFYI010003826.1:66479-78618 GCA_014898755.1 Handroanthus guayacan
TTTTCAAATTTAATTTCAGATCATACGACAAACACTTAATAACATCTTATAAGTTATCAAACATTTCATAAGACGTTTTGAAGAGCTTATAAGCCCGAGCATGCACTTATTCTGTATGGGCTGGATTGGTTGCAGTTTTGATGTGGGAAAATAAGAGAGTAAATCACATTCTTGGAATGATTTTGTGTTCTTTGAAAAGCATGTTATAATCTACACTTTTTAAAGATTTTATGTAGAAATTAATTAGAAGCTATGTGCTTTTTTTTACCTTTTAGACACTGTTTTGTTGGCACAGGGTGGCAAAAACGCAGCTTTATAATATGCATCATTAATTGACAGCATAAAAAATTGCCTCGATCCAAATTGTAATCTAAAGGTTCAGCTTAAGATGATTTGCAGATTCTTGACTAAATCTTTTGCAACTGATATAATCTTTATTTTGAATGAAAATGGAACTTTTAACCATTCGTTTCCCCTGATCGTTTTTCTTTGTTACTTCGGTTCTTGTTTTTCTTGTCAAGCCCCTTTTCTTCTTGTTTTGTTCATTTTTTTGCCATTGTAAATAGTGGAGGAAAGCATTTTAGTGATTGTTTTGCGGAATTGGTGCACTTCATCTCATCATAATGTCCCGTGTTAAGAAATTTTTGTATCCTAATCTTATACCAATTCGATGGCTTCAGATTCTGCAACATGTTTGGAAGATGGCCTGTTCTTTATCATCCCCAACCAAAATCGTAATTCCTGCAGGCAACTCTTATCGAGTTAAACCAACTAATTTTGCTGGACCATGCCAGTCAAACGTGACCTTAAGGGTATGAGCTAAGTTCCTTTTACAGTTACTTTCTTCGAAAACTAAATATGCAATTAGGTAAAAGCATTACCTAGAAAGAGATATTAATTTGCTGCAATCTGGGTGATTTACAGCATGATTTGCAATACCTATAGGTTTCTGGTATTCTAGTTGCCCCACAAGATCCCGATGTTTGGAATGGTTCGGATGTACATAAATGGCTCTATTTTCATGGAGTGAAGCACCTCACAGTCGAAGGAAGTGGAACAATCAATGGAATGGGCCAAGAATGGTGGGCTCGATCGTGCAAGACCAATAAAACAAACGTATGTGAATCTTAATTGTATAGTTTTATAATGCTCTTCTCTTTTATGAAAAATGAGACGTTTTTTAAATTTATGTGGATCTTTCTTTGGCAGCCATGTACACACGCTCCAACGGTTAGTTCTTCTTGCATTTGATGCAATTTACATATTCAAGAAAATCCCGATATTTCGAGTTTTCTGTCAGTTGATCCATCGAGAAGGAAGTTTATGCTTCGCTTGGCTGATGGTCTTGCTGATCTTGGTTGATTAACTATAATGCAGGCTATTACTTTCCATAAATGCAAGAACCTGAAAGTCAGGAATGTTACTTTGGTTAACAGTCAACAAATGCACATGGCCTTTACTCACTGTATGCATGTTGCAGTTTCTCATCTCACAGTTATAGCACCGGCCGATAGTCCTAACACAGATGGGATCCACATAAGTGCATCGACACATGTTGAACTCAAGGATAGCATTATTGGAACAGGTTTGTTGCTCGTTGAAAGAATTATCTGTTCTAAATATTAGGAAAGCATAATATTCTTGAAATGTTGTCAAACACCGATTAAGGGGGTTTAATGTGAGAATCTCGTTTAGGAGTAGCTTGAAGAGAATCAGCAAATTAGTCTCCGAATTGTAAATATGAACAAATTTTCAAGGGCATCATTTTTGGGATCCACATAAGTGCATCAACATGTTGAACTCAAGGATAGCATTATTGGAACAGGTTTGTTGCTCGTTGAAAGAATCAGCTGTTCAAAATATTAGAAAGCAAAATTTTTTTGAAATGTTGTCAAACACCGATTAAGGGGGTTAATGTGAGTATTTCCTTTCGGAGTAGCTTGAAGAGAATCAGCAAATGAGTCTCTGATTTGTAACTATGAACAAATTGTTAAGGGCATCATTTTTGGGTCAGACGATAACCCTTCAACGGTCAAGTCAGTCAAATGGAAGGGAAACAGCTAAACACCAAACGATTATTGGAATTAGAATTAGAGAAAAATTAGAGATAGTTTACAAATTCATCACCATAAAAGGTCATCAAAGAAATATGGTGTTTACTTACTCACAGTGGATCCACCTTATCATTGTCAATCCTCTCACTTAGACAGTATTGAGTTGTTGGATTTTCAACTATGCCCCTAAAATCTACCATGATACTCAAACTGCAATTACACCATGCCAAATATTTTCTTGAACTCTAAACTTTTCCTTCGAATTGATGGCAGGAGATGACTGCATATCCATAGTAAGCAATTCTTCGCATATTCGTATTAAAAACATCGTCTGTGGGCCTGGCCATGGTATAAGGTATTTGTTATTCCAATTCTTCCATCGTACTTTAAACCATCCTCCTGCAAAATTGCTACTAATAATCGTTATATTGCAGTATTGGAAGTTTAGGAAAGCACAACTCATATGCTGCTGTGGAGGACGTTATCGTCGATGGGGCAGTTATATTTAATACTGAGAATGGAGTTAGGATCAAAACATGGCAGGTAACATAATGCAGAGGTTTCATCTTTTCATTTGCGTGGATGTATGCATTTTTTATACGATTAAGATTCCCCCAGTCTCTCGTTGGGACATGTGTGTTTTTGGTACGATTGAGATTCCCACAGTCTCTCTTTGGTATCCATGCTTTCTGAATTGACAGGGAGGCAGTGGTTTTGCAAGGAAAATTAGGTTTCAAAACGTTTGGATGCAGAATGTTTCGAATCCTGTTATAATAGATCAATATTATTGTGACTCTTCAAAGCCGTGTCTGAACCAGGTATTGTTTTGTGCGTCAGATGTTGTGGTTCTATTAAAATTAGCAAGAAAATTTTGAGAAAATGTGGGAATATGTGCTTTGAGGGTGTTTACCAATGCTTTAACAATCGAATTTTCAACTTTTAACTGTTGACAAAATGCTCTGAAGGGTGTGTTGTAAATTGACTTCTGCCGGAGCTAGCGAATATTTAACCTAAAATTCTCTTAAATCTTAAAAAACAATCGACTTTTCAACTTTTAACTGTTGACAAAATGCTCTGAAGGGCGTGTTGTAAATTGACTTCTGCCGGAGCTAGCGAATATTTAACCTAAAATTCTCTTAAATCTTAAAAAGACGGTACTTTGAGTTCTACTTCAACTTTTGCATCAAAGGGGTTAGATGAAAATACCATATTATTTTTTTGCATCACTTGATAAAGTGTGAGGATATTGTTTTTGGGAGAAGATAGTAGTTTAAAACATTGAATCCATGAAAAAATAACTCTTGTTAGCAAACACCCACTGTAACCTTTTTGTTATCATTTGGTTTGGAGTTGGATACACTGTCAACTTTTGTTATTTCATTTTTATCACTAAATTCTCCACTCCTGTGAATGAAAATCACTTCATTTCAGAGCAAAAACAATGCCAAACACTGGCTTTATTTTGGAGCCACTTTGAAGTTCTATAATCTTAAAAAAAGATTTAATTCCATAATTCTTTATCCTAGTGCACAATCTGTTACACTTAAATGCAGACTTCTGCTGTCAAAATCGACAGCGTATCCTTCCGGGACATCAAAGGTACATCGGCAACCCAAGAGGCTATCATATTGTCATGTAGCGATAGCTATCCGTGTACAAGATTGTATTTGGACAATATTCAACTCATATCATTGTCTGGTATTACAAAGTCGTGTTGCTGGCAAGCATATGGGACAAGCTCAGGCCTGATATATCCTCCTTCTTGCATTGAATCCTGTGAAATTATCGTTCAAGAAAACAATATGTCGATCCCGATAAGTTTGCAGAAAGACAACTATGCCTTCATTTAAGTGAAAAAGCGATAAAATGGGCAATGTTAGAGGTGAATTCTTGTTTTTTTTCTTGAATGCATCATATGTGATGGTTTGGACAGCAGATGCAGCACTTTTGGGACTTAGATTCTTAGGATGTTTGCTGTAAATGTAGTGATCACGGTCGCTGTATATTAATCCGGTACGTATGGATGGATCCTTTTTATTGCATATAGTGTTCAAAACCTTGAACATAAAATGTTTTAAGATTGATTTTGACATTAATGTACACAAGGATGTTGTATATTCATGTTATTGTGTTTATAAAATGCTCCTTCAATCTTTGAAACTACAAATACTTTCTTGCAACTAAGATTGTTAAATTTTTGTATTTGTAAAACAAAGACAAATATTGAGGTATTTATGATTTTAAAAGAAATGAAGAAAAATGTTGTCAATGATTCAAGTTTTGGAGATTTTGGAGAGAGGAATAAGTTTTGGTCATCCCCATTTGAGATGAGCCCAAATGTAGTAGCATGCCCTTTACAACAATCAAAATGTATACATCCATCAAGCCACACAACTGTTCATGTACCAATAGAAAATTACACATCTACCCCGGCCCCAAGAGGCAATTACATGGTATCCTACCAAAATATGAATATCCTGCATATCATGTTCAATGGCCACGGAACCTGTCAACTTCATTCCATCCATTCACCCCTCAGCTTCAGCATAATTGATCAAAACACTCTCAGAGTTTGAATGATAATATCTATATAATTACAATTACATCTCCTGAGTTTGACGCATAATTACAATCACACTCCCTTGTTCAATGAATTTACTTGTAATGTTTTAGAATTTTCAAAAGGTGTAATTCTAATTATCGTTAATTACATTAATAGCAGGAGGTATCATGATAATTATTTAAACTTAATAGATAGAATGCTTTGATAATTACACATAACCTGCAGAGTGTTGAGGTAATTATCCCTTAAAAGCATGATCCAAAATCCATATTTTTGAGGAAATTTTGTTTTCAATACAATAAAGACAGGCAGAACAAATTACAGCTTACAAACATCAATACATTTCTACCAAGAGAATCCAACTCAAAATCCAAATGAATATTTTACCCGTGAACACCTAGTTTGGGGCATCCGGTAGCAAGAGGTAAATCCAAATTATCAACAGTCCGGAATGTTCTTGGGACCATCTGGTCGACATAGAGTGTTCCATCTAGATGATCGCATTCATGCTGAAAAATCCGAGCTTGCCAACCAGAAGCATCAACTTTGATTGGTTGGCCATGTCGGTCAAAGCCCGTAACCTCAACCTCTAAGTGTCGTTCCACGGCTGCTCTGAACCCATCAACGCTGCAAAATGATGGATGATATTAAGCTGGAACATACAAGGCATGTAGTAAGTATAGACGACCTACATTTTTGTCCGCTGCATACAGTTATGCTAGTTCAAATCTGTGGATTTTATGAGTAGGATGCCAAATCAAGAGCTTCTTCAAGTCATAAAGGTTATTGGTGGCTAGCACATTCGTTGCAGCTCACATTTTACTATTTTAGAAATGTTCTCTGAAGCTAGGCGTCTAAATGGGTAGCCTATTATCGTAGTAATGCCCACATTGTAAAATACTCGAACAATGCCCCTATAGTTTTAATTTTATATATATTGAAAACTTAAGCATACAGATTGAGTGTGACATGATTGCTAGCATTCATTTAATTTTGTGATACGGACACTTTTTGGATTCATTAGTTAACATTAGTAGTAGGGTATACGGTTAATATTAGGTTCTGGATCCTACACATTTTTAATTGGTCTGAGTATCTGGATATTGCTAGGCTAACAAACTACCAAGTGATACACTATACCAGATTACTGATTTTTGCTTTTCTTCTGCAATAAAATCTAACTCATCTGTTAGTTCATACTAAAATCACTCTCCGAAAGCAGTTTATAGCTGGAAGATTTTTACAAATATGGCCATGACATGATTCTAGCCCAACATTTCTAAAGAATGGGCTAAAGTTAGCCATAGTTATACATATGCCTTTTTAAAGAATCATCATTAATATATTACTAAAGATTTTAAAACAAGTTTAGATGAAAAAGTCTACATATTTCATTAATTTGTTAAGCGTGTAATCAAGTGCTATAATTAGAACAATATGTTCCCTTTCTCTAATGAAAGAACAATATATTAAAAATAGACCTTGGGCGAAATTCACACCAAAAGCTAGCTCTAGAGATGAGAATTGTCCAAACCATATGAGATTACCACTCATACACTTTACCATGTAGGATTCTAACACACTCCTAAGGATTGGATATCTAGAATATGGAATAACATGAAACGAGTGGCCCAACACTGGGCGACCTATTAAGAATGGGCTTAGCTCTTATAAAATATTAAGAACGAACATTTGGGCTAACTTGCCCAAACAATAGCTCAAGAGATGAGAAATGCCACATACCATATAATTAAGCATACGCTTTACTAATTAGACCGCTATGCATACAATAGCGACCTCTCAATTGACGCTAATGTGCCACTTTTAGCTTCTGTTAACTAAAATCATCAACTAAATGCTTGCCAACTGTCAATTAAGTAGACCTTTTGGGCATTCTGTCTCTAAATCTTGTTTTCTTGTGCTCCCACTCTTCTGCAACTTATGTCACTCGTGTTTCAACAGAACTCACATAAACTACGAAAGAGTTGGGCCACAAGAGCACTTGAACAAGAGTGCCTAAATTGAAGTGAGTTAATCCTTCAATGAGTTTACATTAATTAATGCTAAATTAACTGTACAATTCATGATTTAATCATATGGATGTCATTGGTTTACCACACTAGATTCCACAGCAGCAACTAATATTAACATCAAACTTTTGCCAAGTAAAATCGTGAAAACACAGATTGAGTGAAAAAGAATCACAGGAGAACTTGTTGTTCATCTCTTACCTCAAACACCCTTCAAAGAACAAGGCAGTTTTGGTCCCCTTCTTTTTGAGTTCGGGGTTCAGCACAACCTGCACTAAACACGCATAAAATTTCACTCCACGGAAAAGTTTCTCAAGTTTATGAAATGTTTATTTTCATTTTTCGCATCCACATACCAAAAGATCAAACGGCCGCCGATCTTGTGCCTTAGTCTCTTCCTTTGGTGCATAACTAATATATTCTTTTGTATCTTCCAAAACAATAATCTGCAATATGTGAAAGGAAAAATGGATAAATTTCCTTATCCATCACCAAATAAAATTAGAATGACCATTTGAAGCGCAACTTGAAAACTCGATGTCCACAAATAAAATCGTTAAGCTATGTCTCAGCCTTGCATTTTATCAATGAAAGCTAGGAACTTCAAATGGTTTCATCTTAATCATTTTTTTTAAAGAACAACAACAACAACAACAAAATGTTTGTACCTAAATCGAAGAATCAACTTATGTATCTATTTCATCTCTCTTCTTTTCATATCCAACTAAATTTTGTAAATCTTTAAATTCATAAGTATATTATCCAAACCAAGAATGTGGGAACATTTGTTTTTTTCAATAATTTTGCTCCTCCTTTTCACTTTCCTAGGCTTAATCATAATCTAAACTAGGGATGTGAAATGACTACAGCCAACTCGCAAGCCCCAATAAGCTAGTTCGACTGAGGCTCAATTCAACCTTAATTTTTCCAAGTTTGAACTCCTCGACAATATAAGTGTCTGAAAGCTAGCAACTCGGAGCACTAATGTTTCTGTCATGTTTCCTAATTTAAATTATTACAAGCTATCAATAATAGTGATAACAATGAGAGTAGTACTAGTATTTTTCATATTAACAACATCACCAACAAATAAGGAATTTACTCTCTCTATTAGGACATTATATTACTAAGTTTAAACTATGTCAAAATTTCTCATGATAATACCGTAACAAGTAAACTATAAGCATAGACAATAACAGTGATAATTACATTTAAAATATCTAAATAATACAAGTCATAATAATGTAATAATGCCAGTGTCAGTACTAAATCCATCCCCAATTGCAAGAACAATATCAAGATACCAAATAACATTATACAAAATCTAAACATGCAGCTGGGAAATTACAATACTGACCCTCAAGGGAATCCCAATCTGAGGCGCAGCAAGGCCAACCCCAGGCGCCTTTCTCATGACTTTCACCATATCATCTATTATCTTCTGGATCCGCTCCGACCCGATTTCTTCAGGTTTCACCTCCTGTGCTGGTTCATGAAGAACCGGGTCCCCGGCTTTCACTATTTCCGGCAACGCATTTTTCTTCTCGCCCGAGCCGAAAATCCAACCCGCCCGGGCTATGGAATCGGAGCTCCGATTCCTCCTATGAGATATCAATGGGGGTCTGGGTCTGGGTCTGGGTAGCTGAGACAAAATCGGGCGTCGGGTCAGGAGAGGGGTTACCAGTATGGGTTTTAAGCATTTTCGTTCGAAAGGTAAGGGAAAGACGCGGTGAATGAGCCGCTGCACGCTTTCCATTGACAAGCTTGACCCGGAGGGGATTTTGAGCTTTTCAATTGAGGTTGTTTGGGTATTCAAATATGGGTTTGGTTTTGGATCTAATCCCGGTTCTCATGGGCTTAGTTAGAGCAATTTGGGCTTCGACTCTGTGAGTGTGAAGAGCCCAATGACCCTAAAGGCGGTCAATAGAGAATTTGGAAAGAATTAGAATAATTTGAAATCGAAGCTGATTTTTCCCCACCCTAGAGAAGCAACTGCATTTGATTACACATCAATATTGTTATAACATCAAATACAATTCAAAGATCAAATATATAAGTAAATACAATTCAAATAATATAAATTATGGAATATATAACTAAATACAATTCAAATAATATAAATTATCATTCCAGTAGACAAAATTATTATGCGGTAGATAAATACCTATACGTTGTCAGTGGGACTCGAACCTTACACTTCTATTATGAAAAGGTAAAGGCAGTGCCACTCCATCCAAAGGATGGTGGCAAAATCAAATTGTTTAATTTCATATATATTCTACCTAAATTATGAATATTGATAATTAGAGCTGATTCATCGAATATTTTAATTAATTAATGAATTAATATTAATCCAATTGTCAACACCAAAATACCCACAAAGTCCTAATAAATTATGAAATCATATGAGGTCATAATTGCCCACAATTAAAAGCATTGAATAGACATAAGACGAATATTTGTTACACCTTTATACAACACACTAGATCTTTAGTGGTGGTGATATTATTAACAATTTTTTAATATTAACTCACTTAAATAACCATTCACAATTACTAACACGTCAACCTATCTTTTATTAAATTGTGTATGCCATTATATTGTATATTATAATTATATTTTAATTATTAATGATCAAATATACAATTCAATACATATATATATATATATATATTAATTTTTTTGTTATTCTATACACATGCATACAAAAAATGTTGCTTCCTCAATATTCTACAACTTTCTAGTTTGTCATAGAAGATGGGAGACGAAGTATCTTATGTTAAAAAAAAAAGACTAAATTAGGTGGCCTAGATTGGAATTAGATTAAATGATGGAAAAAGTTCGAAATCAAGATTCCCTTACTAATTTAAGGATAGATTCTTTCAAAATACAACATATTAGGTTGCATTTGGCTGAAAAAATATAATATATTTCTATATTTAACTCAACCACTCTTTGATCTGATCTAATTATAAAAGCATTATCTATAGTTTGGAAAGTTACAATAATACTCTCTATCGTTAGTTCAATTAACAAAAAGTTTAATGGAAATATGTAATATTATAAATAGACATCCAGAACAAAGAGTTTTGTTGTAATATTTCAATTAACACATTTGATTTTCAAAGGTATAATCGTAATGTTAAACAAGTTCGATTCAATTTTTCGTCGGTTAAATTAACAATACAGCATAAATTTAAAGGGAGTATTTTTGTAATCCAATCAAACTTCAAGAGGTCTTTAGGTAATTATTCCTAATAATAATTCAAAAACATAGCTCAAAATAAGAACCGAAAATCTTAAAAACTTTTTTTAACATGAATGAAATTATAAAATTGAACTTGATGAATTTCTCATTATTATGAATGTAAAAATTTTAGAGATATCAAACTCGAAAAAATGTATGGCCATTAATTGAACATGTTCCATTTTCCTCATTTTGCAATAAATAATGCACCTGCAAGCTATACCCTACATTTAGGTATTTTTCTCATTTTAGTTAGAGGTGCCCAAGCCTACCTTATTATTTTTTTGCAAAATTAAGAGATATTTGAGCCATGTAACCAATAAATAGTACTAGAAAATTCTAAATTAAATCTCATTCCATCACAAAATTTAGATGACTATTTTATAATATTCTTTTACATTGCGAATTGATTATACAATATCTCTAAAATGACATCATCCACATAGTTACTAACAAGAATTCCATTTTAATTCTTTTCATCTAATATTTTTCACTTGACATGCAATGCAAGCAATTATGAGCTTAATTAATCAATTGAATTATATTTGTGACATAATCTAGAAATGAAAACGTTCAAATTAATCATAAAAATACCCAATTTTCACTTTTTCTTATTTAATTTGAATACCCACCTTTTGCAAAAGGTTCCCTTATAAAAATAAAAATGATAAAAATACACAATTCAAGAATCACATACAATTATAATCTTTCCGAAAAAGTCATGTGTTTCAAGATTTTCCTCCATAAATATGGATATCCTTTTCTTATATAGTTCAACAACTAGTATAAAAATTCACAAATCTATCATCCAAAAGAAAGGAACATTATTCATAGGCCCAAATGCATGGTAATGCCATTAAACTTCCTTTGCTCAAATCACAATATGTTGATGATGAAGAAATGGATTTAACAGAGAAAGCCAGCCGTGGACTGCCGTGCACGGTGGTGGAGAAAGTGGTTCCGCCGCCAAAGAAGATGGAGAGGAAGCCGACGGAAGACATTAATGAAAGTGCGGAAGCATTCATAAGAAAATTAATCAGCGATTACTTCTTCAGAGGCTCGAATCAATAGAGCAAAGGAGAAATTAATAACTATCAATGTTATAAATTATTTAAGTAAAATGAATTTGATATGATAAAATATATTATGTGAATATCTCGTAATAATATCTTGCCAAAATTAGGAGAGAGAAATATTTTGATTTGTTCGGAGTTCTGTATTTAGTTTATGTATTTTTCAAACGTATATCTATCTATAGTATATATATGTGTAAATGAGCGAATCCTCTTTAGTATGTTTTCACACTATGTTCCTAAAATATTAGTGTTAAACTTCATAGTTGTATGTAACTAACTTATTGTGAATAAGTAGTAAATACTACCATTGTATAACGCAAATACCCCCCACCCCCCGGCCCCCCCGAAGAATTACTCACAACTCAATATTGTAACTTTATGTATTTTAAAAATCAACTAAACATATTAAATTATTAAAGAAAAGTTTTATTTTGTATTATATAGGTTTTCAACGCAGAAATTGAACGTGCTACAATTGCCAATGCTATATATAAAGCACCTAACATCATTTGTTGTGTTATCATGTGATATTTTTAAATGATCCTCATCAAGGTTCATAACTATACCGCAACTTTATGTATTTTTTCTGTATTTAAAAAAAAAACATAAAAATTAAAAGATTATAAAAAATTAGATAAATACTTATTTTATTTTATTAAGCAAATGCTTCGAATGTGCCCTAATTGCTAATACATATAAATTACTAGTCAGTTTCAACATTACCAAACTATTATAAGCCTTAATTCGACGATTTTTGTAGGCTCAATTCAACTGGGCGAATAAGTTGAACTGAAACGGATTTGAATGACAGTTTATTTTCTCACATAAATTCAAATAGAATTAAATTTTTACCAAACATTTCAACTCTAATTTTCAACTATTTTTCTAATCAATTTCCCTTTATTTTTTGGTTCTTTAAAATTAATCATCTCTCAGAAAAATAAAATTTTAGCCCATAAAATTCTTCATAGAAAATAAAAGCAACTAGAGAAGAAAATAAATGGAGGGAGGGACAAGTCCACAACAAAGGTAGGCAAGATCATTTGTTCACGTTCCAGGGATCTGTCCAAAAATAATATTCCCTCTCCTGTAACTTGGAATACAAGATTTGAAGTGCATCCCGTGGCTACTAACTCAAGCAACATTCTTATATATATATATATATATAT
>JACFYI010003826.1:81288-98886 GCA_014898755.1 Handroanthus guayacan
CGGTTCAAACCGGAAGGTACCACTACTGAAAGCAAGTTATGTTAACCCTGATAATCATTATCTATGGACTTGTGGGGGATTGTTGTAATTGGCATATGATATTTTTCCTCATTTGCCTAATTACATGATTAAGAGAGAAAAATTAATTTTGGATGGATGCCAATTGTGATGGGAATCCAAAGATAATGGTGTGTTTAAAATAGAGAGAAGTGAAATGAGTTAGTGATGTATTGAACTTTTATCCCACATTGGAAGATAGTCTAAATGGAGTGAAGCGTAGCCCTTATAAAAGCATGTGGTGAAGTTGAAGGGTGAAATAACCCTTCACTTGTCCTACATTACTTTTATAAAGTAGTGTGGACTTGTATATATTGAATCTAAGGGTGAATTCTAGTTAAAAGTATTCACTAGGGGGTTCATATGGGTGGACCACACGCACGCCGCCCCCGCCGCCAGTCCGATTCGGCCCGACCCGGCCCGGCCACCGGCGCGGGCATTAGGGCGAATTGTCTCCGTCTCAGTCTTTAATTTTGGACAAAAATTCAATTGAATTTTGAATTTCAAACTTAACCTAATTCTGAAATTTTGCTTCGCCTATGGTGGTTGGTGGGGGTACACATGATGGCTAGGGTTTTGGTAGGTAGCGGCACGTGACGACGGTTGGTTCATGATATGGACCGTTCTATCTAAGGTTTCTTAGACGTGCGGCTAGGATCTAATCGGCGGTTGAAAGCCTAATCCAGATTTGGAAACCCTAACCACCAAAACCCATCTATAAATAGTGCATTCTCTTCACACTATAAACATACCAAGAGTATCAACGAAAATACTCTTCATCTTCCTCTCTTCTCTCTCGTTTCTCTTACGGTTCTTATTCGGTTTTGGTGATCGGAGTTTGGCAATTGAGTGCTGATCGAGGTGAGCTCGAGTGTTGTACAATACTGAAGCTCTGGACCATCTTATCCTGGAAGGAGCAATGCAGATCCCTTTACACCAGTACGTAGGGCGTCTGTTTCTTCAAGGCAAATAGCTTGCTGTGATTTGGTCGATAAGTCAATCATGTTACGATACAGGCCTATAAGCTAAGTTTTCGATTTATATTTTCGATTCTAGAATTGCATCCTAACTGTATACGTTTTATGCTTGAAACTGTTCTGGCATCATATGTTTGCTTTGGTTTCTGAAATTGAAAACGTATTTGAAATATTCGAATTCAAATCTGGTTACTGTTTATGCATGCCTTGAATTATATTCTGTTAATATAAAATCAACTTTGGATTTGATATTATGCTTGTAGAATTACATTTTAATTATCTGAATATATATTGATAATCTGATATGAATTACATGATTTGATTGTACGTATCAATTTGCTATCATCACTCGTAATTTCCGTATGTTTAGCATAATTTATTCGCAACAGATTCATCAACTGATTTGCAAACAAGTGAGATGTGATTCAGTGAGGAGAGGTGCAGTGGGTTGCCCTTGTTCTCCTTCATCTTCTAATTTCAACAAAGTAATATTACAGATTATAACTTATAATCTAGCTAACAGATTAATATCTTCAAGATTAATTCTTGAAGTACCCTTTCTTTTTTCTTTATCTTTTGGATAATTGGAGAGAGTTTACCGTGTCTATGTGTTTAGTAGTGATGGATAAAGGGGAAGAGTAAAAAGTGGTGAAATAGTGAGTAGTGACTTAGCAGAATTCTAGGAATTGTACAAAGGAGTTTCAGTGGAGGATATGGGAAAAAATTTTGCTATTTTTGTTTTATAAGGAATTAATTCAGAGCTCCTTCTCTCTCTCTCTCTCTCTCTCTCTCTCTCTCTCTCTCTCTCTCTCTCTCTCTCTCTCTCTCTCTCTGCCCCTTTGAACTATCTAATCCGCAACTTTCCTTTCTTTTATTTTAATTGACAAATTATCCACTATATTGTTTGATCAATGCTATATATTCCTTTGTTACCTGCACACGATTTCTAGTTAATCTTTTCAATTCAATTATAGTAATCTTAAGTCATCCAATAGAATTAATCAACTCGGTGTGGCATACTAGGTAGATAGCTCTTCACTTAAAAGCACAAAAAAAAATAAAAATAAAAAAGAAAAAACCTCAATTAGAATCAATGGGATTTATTAAATGCATACATTTGTCTCATTCTGATTGACGTGTTTATACTGTGACGTTGAACTATAGATATCAGGTTTAGCAGGCATAGCATAAACCCTCAATGTGGAATTTTCATATTGTTGAGGTCGAGTGCATCGAGTGGGATTTCAATCTATCCTCTTAAAAGGACGCAGACTCTAAAATGTCTAGTCATTTTTCTTTTTCTCCGACTCTCTAAGATAGGATGGTCTTTTCGGGTAGTTGGGCTCATTACTGGATTTGAATTATATGGGCTAGAGTTAAGCAAATCAAGATCGGGTTAAATGCAACCCATTTCTACAAGTTCAACTTAGTTGTATCCTCGATTATACTTTTTAGAGAGTGCCTAGGTGAGCTTATAAACTCTCTAAAATATCTTTTGAGATGTTTAAGATGCTTACGAGCTTATAGGATTTTAAAGAGTGTGTGTTAATTTTTAAGATCCTATAAGTTCTCAAAATGGAATGTTAAAATCCCATATGCTCTTTTAAAAAAAGTAAATAGTTCATAGTTTATTTTTAAGATATTTCTCCTTTAATTTTAACCATTTTAATTGAAAAATTGTCACTAATATCTTATAAACTCTAATATATTATTTTTGTCTTTTTTGTAAAGAAAAAAATCTTACTTTATCCAAATACTTTAATAATTTATTTATAAAGTAAGATCTTACATCTTATGAGCTCCAAACATACGTTGCAAGATGTAGGATCTTATAAAATAATTTAAATAAGCTTAGTCCAACACTCTTAATTGATTCTATTTATCTGGTCAAAAAATGTAAAATAAGATATAAATAGGTATGGTAAGGATAGGGCGCTTGATTTACACAATGATACTGTGTGAATATAAAAATAATTTATACACAAAGGTATAATTAATAAAAATATGTTACAATTCAAACTTATAATTTAAATAAAAAGAAAAATATTTTCACGCAATTATTATAATCTTCAATAAATATCTTTGTTCCAAAAGTTACAATTATTGGGAAGAAAAAAAGTTTTACAAAAAGTACAACCATGACACCTTATCGAAAAATTACATCCGATAATTAAAGACATATCACTTGAGTATTTGACGCTCTAATAAATTTGTTTTACTTGGATAATAGTAGAAAATGATGAAATCTAACAATAGAAAATTTTTCTTAACTTGTTATTATAATAAAAAAATTGATTATTAAATTTAAGTAATTAAAGATAATGGGAAGAGAAGGGAATAAGAATTAAGAACAAAGAAAAGAAGCCCAAAAAAAATAATAAAAATAAAAATAAAATTCTGGAAAAACCTTTTTCCTTCGAATTTTATTCTCACTAGGAACAACCTATAACCTACTTCCAAACACCCCTCAAACAACGTGGCGCAGCCCCCAATTCTCACAATATAAACCCTAGCTTCCCAGACACCCTTTCTTTACAATCAAAAACTCAACCAGGGTGAGCGAGCACATTCAAATACATACAATTTCTATCTTTCTTCAGTCCTCATAAACACTAAAAGTCCAGTCCTAAATTAAATCATTACTGAAATGGAGGACATAGCAGATGGAGTGAACAAGATCAACATTTCTGAATCTCAGAAGAAGAACCGGATTCAAGTCTCCAATACGAAGAAGCCCCTTTTCTTTTACGTTAATCTCGCCAAGGTAATTCTTTTGTGGGTTTGAATAATTGATTATATTCGAATTTGAATCTTTTCGTAAATTGGGTTTTTATTAATTTGAGGTTACAATGTCTGTAGAGATATATGCAACAGCACAATGAGGTCGAGCTTTCTGCACTCGGCATGGGTAATTTCCAGTTATAGCTTGTATATTTTATAGCCCCTGTTTCAACTTTCAAGGGAATTTGTTGCTTGTGGTTAAATGTTATTGTTGATTCGTTTCCTCATTGTAATGTGGATAAGGTATCCCAAGTTTCATAGACAAACGATTTAGTAATGTATTTTAGTCTTTTTGTTTGTTTCAATTCCTGGTATTTTGCAAAAAAGAAATTATTATTGGGGCTCATATTTTAGATTAGGTTATTTTGAAGAATGTCAAGTTTGTAGAGGAGCTCTTTATGTCTATTGGTCAATGTTGTTTTCGTAATGTTCTTTATAATGTGGCCAGGGTATCCCGAGTTTTCTAGACAAATGACATGCTGTGATGAATGAGACAACATTTCAGAAGAATCATTTGGTTCTCTTTACTTGTTTCGATTACTTGTTATTTGCAAATAAGGAATTGGTTGTGGATTTTTTTAGATTGTCTAATTGTGAAGAATATGCAAGCTTGTAAATTAGCTCTTTAAGTCTCTTTGTTGATTATGTTTTCCTGAATTTTAAGATCGATAGAACAAAACTGTTTTTCTATTTGCTGGTTCCATACCTAAAGCTCTTCAAGCTATACTAACAGATGGTTCATCGTGTCCTTTTGGTGTGCCTCAAATCATTAATGATATTTTTGAATCAAAGAATTTAGCGAGGAAAATTATATTTAAAAAAAGAAGAAGAAGAAGAAGAAAGGATAAGTCAAGGTGCAAAAACTAAAGCAACTATTTTCACCTTTTAAGCGTAAAAAAGTTTCCTTAGTATTATCCTCATTAAAATCCAAGATCCAAGTTTGGGTAAGTTCTCATTGTGGGACTTTGGATGAGTCAAGTGTGTGGTTCGCATTGTGGTGGCATATTTTTTGAGGATGATAGTAACTTTGTGATGGAAGCTGTACCAAAGGAAGTGAACTTGTGAATACACAAAGTAAATCTAAGTAGTTATGATAATCGTGACACCAATGATCAATTCTTGTTTCCTATAAATCTCTGGATGCAAATTGATGATCTGAATATAGATGGTTTGAGAAAACGAATACTCTAAATTTGTATGCTGTTGTGGATATCCTGAGGCACTCTGTCCTTAATGACTTTATCCTCTTTTTTTTTTCCCCCTCATTTGTTGTTGTTTGCATTTGCTGATTTTCGATTTTGTCTGTGGTATTGCAGCAATTTCCACAGTTGTCTCAGTTGCCGAGATTCTGAAGAACAATGGATTTGCTGTTGAGAAGAGTGAGTTTCCAAACAGTTGTTCTTAATCATTCCATCTGCCATGTTTCTAAGAACTTAAAATGTCTCATATAGTTCTCAACATTGAGTTAAATGTGTCTCCATCTAAAACATGCAGAAATCACGACATCCACTGTGGAGATAAAGGATGATTCGAGAGGAAGACCCATCCAAAAAGCAAAGGTAAGTTTATTTTTACTCGGAAACTTTCCTATTGTTTCATTTAAGTTTCAATGAGTCCATCTATGCTTTTCTACTTGATTTATTGCCTTTTCGTAAATTACATATGTTCATTTTCTTGATACAGATTGAAATAGTACTTGGGAAGACGGTAAATTTTGACGAATTAATGGCTGCAGCGCAAGATGATAGAGAGAATGGAAATGGCGAGGATTAGGGCTGAGGTATTGTCTTGGTTTGTTTTATTTAGTATGGCTTATGTTATGGATGTCTTTATGAGTTTGGATCCGCGTAGAGTGGCGATATGACCGTCTTCGTAGTTTGTTTGGCTCTAGTTTTGTAACAAATTGTTCTTTCAGATATTTATTGGAGCTTGTTTTGTTTGCTGTTAATTATTCTTTAAATAAAGCTTATTGTATCGGGTGATACTTAACGGCAGTGAATATTGTGGGATTATTTCTAATTTGTGAATTTTATTCTTTCCTCAACATCCCCAGCCGAGTTAATTTACCTGTATTTATACAGTATGTATCTCCTTTAATTGGTATTTGTAAGTGTATTCCCTAATTTATTCTCTCTCTGTCATCATTGTTCTACAAAAGAACGGCACTTCAGTCTTGGTTTGGTGAATTAACTATGGGAGCTTGCTCTAAGATGATTTAAAAAATTTTAATTTGCGATTGAAATGTTGATGTTAGATTTCTATTGTCATCATCAAATAATGAAAGAGTTTCATAATTTTTTTGTATGTCTTTCCTTCTTTAATTGAATTTTATAAGAATATAGTGCTAAAATATACAAATATAAAATATTTATTAATTACATTTAAACGCACTCTCACTTTTTTATGATGTTCATTTTTGTCGCTCTTGCGCTCCCGCTTTCGCACCTGGCCCTGAACCCATTCTCGTTTTATGTGACTTAGGTCCAGAGTCAGAGTAAATGTAAAAACACAAATACTATCCCCAACAAGTTTTCTCTTTTTCTCACTATTGCTATCTTTCTCCTACTTTTGATATATTGCAGGTAAATCCTTCTACTGTTAAAAATCATATCAAACATTTCCTTTCAAATTAAATAAATTCATACCACTACAAAGTTTTTAGTAGAAGAACTTGTAGCTCTAAAATTCTCCATAGATGCAAATTGAAACGTCCTCAAAATGTAAATTGATCAATTACTTTTTATAATAAACGTCCTCAAAATGTAAAGAGATCAATTATTTCTTATAATGGAGACACATTCTCGATAATTTTCTCAAGAATACTTTATATTTCGCATAACTTTAAATGTATTAGAAAATGATATAGAACAGTATAATGTTTATGACCAAAAACAGCAATTAATAGAGAGAGAGAGAGAAAGAAAAAAATACTTTCATAGATACAAGACAAATAAAATAAAATATTACGTATTACTATTTAATTTTGTTGCAAATATATAATTAGTATTTACAAAACAACACAAGCACTTTAATTAATTACTCCGTAGCAGAATTTATGTTGAGGCAATGTATGAATTCTTCCAAGCCTTTGAGCTAAATGATTAATTGCGTATGATTTTTATAGTCTTGCAATTGTTACGGGCATAATGGTTACCTATTATAATTTTTAAGGGCATAAAAATAATTACGAAATGAACATAATCCTTAAATATGATTAAAAGTAACTATAAGCTAATGAATTAATTAGACAAAATGATAATAACGGAATGGGCCCAAAAAGTACAAAAATCTTACAATACTCCATCAGGTATATCACAATGAGTTATTTATAAAAAAAAAAAAAAAGAGCGTTGAGCATTTACATAATCTTTTTCAACTTGAAGAAATGATTAGTCAAAATAATAATTCACCACTGACATGACATATCTACGATATTCAAATATTCGCAATTTCTTTTATTCATTCCTTTTCCTTCTTGTAGCCGAATTTCTCGTTTGCACACATCTTCTCTTTGTTTCTCGGCCTCTAATGTGTTTCTCAACCTCTAATTAGTGACTATACAATTCGAAAATTCCAAATTTTTAACGATCCTATCATTAATTTGAGATACAATAACTATCTAATAAGTATCGTACATTTGATCCGAACCTTTTCTAATTAAAGAATCTCTTTCTAGTTGCTCCCAAACGAGGAGACTTTTGCCAAAACTCGGCACTAACTACCAACAAAAGATCCAATGGCTTAAAGTCCCTCGACCAATGGCTTTAATAAGATATGTGTAGACCAATAACAATAAGAACGAATAGGACAGTGCTAATATGACATAAAAAGAATATGGATAATTACCTGAACAACTCCTACTATTTGCTATAATTACCAAAAAATTTCATGTAATTTGAATAATAATCATTATACCCCTCAAACTTCCTAAAAATATAATAAATATTACATGCACACCCTCATCGTTGGAAAATGCATTATTTCTCTTCGGCATTAAAATCATAAGGGTCAGTATCAAGAACATAATAAAATCCATAAATAAGAAATAATTTAACTATATTTAATGCCATTAAAATACCACCCAATTCGATAAGCTTCATTTAAGGAATAATTAACGAAAAAACAAAACAGGTTCCACAAAACATCTGAAAGAACAATTTGATAAAAAACCAGAGCCAAAACAACTACAAAGAGTATCATATAGCCAGTCTACATGGAACCAAACTCATAAAGAGATCCATAACGTAAGCTTAGCCATACTAAATAAAACAAATTGAGACAACACCTCAGCCCTAGTCCTCCTTTCCATTCCCTCCGTCATCTTGGGCTGCGGCCATTAATTCATCGAAATTTACTGTTATCCTTATTCGTAATCGTCGAACTGGGCCCCATGCCCACCTAAAACGAAAAGGCAAGTCTCCAAGTAGAAATGAACTTACCTTGGCTTTCTAGATGGGTCTCCCTCTCGAATCATCCTTTATATCCACGGTGGATGTCGTGATTTCTGCATGTTTTAGATAGAAACACATTTAATTCAAAGTTATGACAATAATATGGCAAGTAGATTGGTTAAGGAAACTGTTTGGAAACTCACTCTTCTCAACAGCAAAACCATTGTTATTCAGAAATATTTCAGAATTTCAGCAACTCAGACGACTTTAGAAATTGCTGCAATACCAGGGAAAAAGGAACATATAATTAAGGATGGAATGCACTCAAGAAATACGTTACAGCATATAAAATTTGGAGTACTCATTTTCTGCAGAAAATGAGTAAAAAATTGGATCGGAACAGCTTCCATTACAAAAAATCATGCTCAAAAAATACGCCACCACAGAAAAGAATGGATTAGTGAACAATCAAGACTCTTGTTCAAAATAATCGCACCAGCAGTCACGTACAGAGACAGCAATACAAATTCCAGGTGAGCTGATAATTTCACATGAGTCCATGCTCAACCATACACTTGACTCATCCAAACTAAATGAAAACTTACCCTACATTTGGATCTTGGATTTTAATGAGGAAAATGCCAACGAAATTTTTTATACTTAAACAGCGGAACTTGTTGATTAGCTTTTGCACCTTCACTTTTCCTTTGTCATTTTCCTCATTAAATTCTTTGATCCAAGCTCATTATTAATTATTTGAGGCACATTAGAAGCACACAATGAACCATCCACTAATAGAGCTTGAAGAGCATTTGGAGTGGAACCATCAAGTAGAAAAGGAATAATTACCTCTACACTCCTTGGGTTTGGCATAATTACCAAAACAGCCTCTGAGGTTTGGATAATTACCATTACACCTCTACTACTAGTTCAACTTCAAATTATCACAGTTACACTCCCTAACTATCATGGAACATTACAAGTAGACTCCTTAAACAAAGGGGTGTAATTGTAAATATGTGCCAGCTCAGAGGGTGTGACTATAATTATTACATCAGCTAAACTAATCAGTTAGGGGGGCTTTATGGTAATTCTCCAACCTTTGGGAGGTGCTTTGGAAATGAGTCCCAACGTCAAAGGGTGGAGGGGTAATTATCCAAATAGAAAAAAGTTCCATTTTGTCAATAAAATTGGGCAATCATCAACAGCCAAGATCATCAAAGAGCTTCGCCCCAATGCACATACTTCAAAATAAAACAATCCAAATACTAGCCCTAACACTAATTCCTTGTATGCGGGAAAACAAGGAATAGAAACAAACAAAAAATAACAAATAATTCTTGTGAAGCAATGTCTAATTCATCAAAGCATTAAATCATTTATCTATGAAGGATACCTTCCTCACGTTATAAAGAAGAGTGAGTAAAGTTAAACAAAATTACATTTCGCAAAGCAAAAACATAACCGTGAAAATCTATGTTGAATTCAATCTTGTCAATTATAATCATCAAATTCTGTTAAAACAGAGATTAGAAACCAGATATATAAAAGTGAAAACTAGAAATTACCCATGCCAAGTGCTGAAAGCTCAACCTCATTGTGCTGTTGCATGTATCTCTATAGACACAAGTAAGCTCCAATTAATAAAAACCCAATTTACAATAGGATTCTAATTTGAACACAATGAATTATTCAAGCCCCAAAAAATGATTACCTTTGCAAGATTAACGTAAAAGAAAAGGGGCTTTTTGGATTGGAGACTTGAATCTGATTCTTCTTCTGGGACTCCGAAATGTTGATCTTGCTCACTCCATCAGTTATTTCCTCCATTTTGAAAAGATTTAACCTACGACATGATTTGTGTATATAAAAACTAGGAGAAAGCTAGAAATTGTAGGTTTTTGTGTGTATTTCAAAAGCACGAGGGAGTTTTGTGATATTTTTAATCATACGAGAGTTTATGTGCTAATTAGCTATTTCACGGGGGGTTTATGCAATTCACCCTAAAAAAGAAATTCAGAATACATTAGCATTCACAAAAATAAAATTTAAATACATTATATACATATATATATATATATATAAAAGAATTTTGTGGGGTCAATTGATCCCACCTGCCCCAACATTATTCTGCCATTGACCTCGACTCCTGTATCACTAGCCGGACTTTCTTCCCTGTTAGACAGGTGGTCTCAGATGTGCCTGATGAAAAGCATCTTTTGAAAAGTGAGAATTTAGCAAATTCCTCACAATATGGAATACAAAATTGGCCATTTCTCAATACTGAAGGGTTAACGGATTATGGGAGGAAAACAGGACATGCTAAATGAAGATACAGAGAAATGTTCAACAGAACGCCCACCTGATTATGCAACGGCAAGTATGTTGCTCATGCCTTGTATCGTTTCAGCTGGCTGAAACCAGTTTCCTGCACGAAGAGAGCTGTATACACTGGTTATAACATAATGATGCAGCAAAATAGTCGAAAACTTAACAAGATAACTCATGATATAGTACTCGCAGTGGATAAAAAGATTGTGTCTGGAGTAGTCCCACCTTGATGTCCAGTTACTCAAGAATTTGAAGTGTATCCCTTTCTTGTGCTTATTATCAATTAAGATCAACTATCTTCTCATTCATTAGATTTGCTTTCTTTCAAGGTATGCAAAATCATTGATGCCTCCATAATCACTTCAGAAGATGAGTATCGCCCAAATATGGACAAATACTTTAAAGCAACATCGAGCTTTGGCTCAATCAACTTGGATGATATTATACTCCTCCATTCTTTTGATTTTCCTACCGAACAAACACCAAGTAATAATGCAGCCAAAGTGACCGAATCTGAAGGGATGCCTTTACTCAACATCTTGTCACTCAGCTGTAATGCAGTTCCAAGCATTCCGTTTAAACAAAGGCAAGCGATGATAGAATTATATGCGGCTGAGATAGGATGCCAACTATCTGATATCATCGTCCCAAATATATCGAGTAGCATAGGCTTGTGTCGATCAGATTCGCTCTGTCCCGTCAAGATGGCGCAAGGTGCATTGTTTGATAAACCATTAAGCAAATGATGAAATGTAATGTCATTGGGGTTACACTTGCTCATCAGCATTTCTTCGAAAAATGTGGATGCTTTAGTGAGTTTTCCCTCTCTGCAATAGCTACCTATCAGTACAGTATAAGTCACAACGTTTGGTGCCATGCCATTTGCTTGCATTCCCTTCAAGATTTTCCCAGCTCCTGCACTATCACCACAGCGACAAAATCCACTGATGAGAGAGGTATAGGTTACGATATTTGGTCCGCAGTTTCGTTTCATCACATGGCAAAACATAGTTAATGCACCGTATAAATCATTCTGCTTTACGTAACCATCAATAATTGTAGAATAAGTATATTCATCTGGATAAATATTTCTTCGAACCATTTTACTGATGCAAAGGACTGCATCCTTCATCATCCCGAATTTACAGTAGCCCTTGATCATGGCATTATAGCCCACCAGCTCAGGATCCATGCCTTTATTGATTATTTCATCGAAAAGTTTCTTTGCGTCGTCAAAATTACCCGACCTGATACATCCATCAATAAGAGTGGCATAAATGTATGCATCCGGTGATACATTGTGGCCAAGCATCTCTGAAACGAGCTGCTTTGCGTCAGCAAACCGACCCTTTTTGCAAAGTCCATTTATCAAAACATTGTAAATGCATGTGTCAGGAAACACCCCTCTTTCCATCATCTTGTTTCGGATTGTTAATGCTGCGTCAACGTCTCCCGCACCAATCAACCCATGAATGAGACCTCCATAGGTTATCAAGTCGGGTTTATGCCCGCATTCTGTCATCTCCACAAGAAGACTCGAGGCCCTGTCAAAATCCCCTTCCTTGCAATAGGCGTGTATGAGAGGAGTAAAGCTTAGCTTATTTGGGACCAATCCGCTATTAAGCACCTCGTCCAAAATCTTTTCTGCTTCTCTCACCTTCCCATCATGACATGCATTAGAAATCAAAGTATTATATGTCACAATATCCAACTTGCAACCATCCTCAACCATTTTTCTAGTGGTCTCGAGTGCTTCCCTAACAAAACCATGTTTATACTTAGCATCCACAAGATTGTTATACACGTTAACATTTACTTCCAAACCCATTGACTCCATTTCCTTCAAGATTTCATCGACCTTCTCAAACTCCCCTTTCTTGCAAAAGCCATTAATGATAGCCCCATAAGTCTCCACCGTAGGCAAGAAACCCTTCACTTTCAAGTTCTCGAATAGCCCATAAGCTCTCTTAACATCACCTATCCTGCAATACCCATCAATTAGAGTATTATAAAACACAACATTCGGAATGCAATTCTTCCCCCATCTTTTCTCAATCAACCTTTTACCTTTCTCAACTTCTCCTTCTTTACACAACCCCTTTACCATTATGCAAACGCTATAATTGTCCAAACAACTACTCTCACCACCATGATCTCTCTTCACCATCTCATTATACACATGCCACGCAGCTTCCATATTTCCATCCTTAACAAGCCCATTAAGCAAAGAATTACAAGCCAATAATTGTGGCAACGCATCATAAGTTTTCAACACAAAGGAATACAACTCAAAAGCTTTCGAAACCAAACCCGAGTCCACATAAGCACAAATTATAAAACTTAAAGCCTCACGAGTGGGCAGTTTCTCTTCACATTTCATACATTCCAGCAACACGTTGTCTAATTCCGTAAACACTTTTGAACGGGCCAGGAGCTTCAAAAGCGAAGAATAAGCGAACCCATCTAGTGAAAAACTGTTCTTAGAGACAAAACCAAAGAATTTGAGACCTAATTCACAGTCACGAATTTTGTCAAACACTAGGTGGGCAACCTCCGAAGGAGCAATTCCCTCTTCAAAAAACCGATTTTGGAGGGCTTCTTCCCACTGCTTCCTTTCGGTTCTTAGGATTTCACAAACTTCATATGCTAAGTTTTTTACATGCGGCGTGATGAGGTTTTTTGTGGGGAGTTTGAGTTTCGGTTTGGCGCTGTGTCGAGGTTTGATGAAGCTGAGAATGGCTTTGGACATGTCAAGTGTTTCTGTTCTTGGTTGTCCTGAGTTTACGATGACCTGATTATATAGCTGATGATTTTTGAAAAGATAAAATAATATGCTTCGTTGCGATCTTAGAATGCAAAACAGATTTCCCTCTTCTTCTTGGTCAGAGGCACAGCGCCACCTGCGTTTAACTAAGCTAATTTAAATATAAGAAAATGACATCAAGCCGCCCAATATACATGTTTTGCATTTTGCAACTTAATTAGAAAAACATTTTACTATACAATCTTAACTTCGCGAAATTTTCATCTTGCAACCTAATTGAATTTTTTAGTGAAACATCCCACAAGAATATTCTCATACCTGATGCACGTATGAGTAATAAAGACAAAATTGAGTGAAAATTTTACGAAGTTGATATGACAAGATGAAACTATTTTTTTATAAGGTAACAAAGTGCAATAACATCCATAAGTAGGGTGGCTTAGAGATATTTTCGCTCTAAATATCTTACAAGCTCCTATATTCCAAGAGGGTGTTTGGGTGAGCTTATAAACTCTTCAAAATATTTTATAAAATTTTTAAGAGTTTCGAAAATGTAATGAAGTTTTTGGTAAATATTTTCAGGAAAATCTTATTAGTTTCTCAAATAAGAAATTAGGATCTTACAAGCTTTTTCTTGAATGGTGGGGAAATTTTATTTTCAAAATCTTTATATGAAACTTCAATTTTAATCATTTTAATTACAAATTTGTTATTATCAATATCCTATAAGCCAAAAAATCTAATTTTATCCAAATATTTTAATAATTTATTTATAAAATAAAGTCTAACATCTTAAAAGTTCCAAAAATATCTTATAAGACACACGAGCTCATAAAATTTTCCGATAAGCTTAGTCAAATGCCCTTTTGTGGAGGAAGGATTGACCCTTACTAAGCAAATTTGCCTTGCAGGCTTAAGCTAGCTGAAGCAATATTTAGAAGATTTATAACCTCAAAAGCTAAAGGAAAATTCCCACATAACATGCATTAGCCCTTTTTCTATTAAATAATAATTTTGTTGATTTTTACTTTATAAAAGTTTTGCTAGAAATTCTTTTGGTATTGCTTATTTTGACATAAGAATTTGATGATAGATGTAGATCAAATTTTAATTTTTCTACTTTCAAAGTAACTAGCTCAAGATGTGTTAGATTTTGAAGAGGGAGTAAGTAACCCTCCAAGTCTTAGGGAAAACAATAATAATTGCCAAACCTTGGTATGCTCTATAACTAAATAGAAATATATAGTCAGTCATATTGTATATATACAAGTGAATAATGAAATAAACATAACAACACAATGCACATTTTGAATTTCAAAATATACATTCCTCCACACACACGCAAAAGCAAAACCACAACACACACGCACACGCACACGCACACGAGAGCACATAGCACACGAACACACATAACACCAACAACACGCTAACACACCAACACACACACACACACACACACACACACACTAAGACACAGTCACACATTGACACGCATAACACAACACGCACGCACGCATTAATTTGAAATTTTAACCTTTTAAAAAAAAACCACAAATTACACACAAAATTATGGGGAAATGAAAACTAAGATGTTTCATACCAATTCTTGCAAGCTTTAATGATTAATTAGAGAGGTCGAGACAGATCAGAAATTTGATGGTAAGTCACACAACACACATAATTAGTATCGTAATTAAACACACAATACACAATTAATTTGAAAGTTTAACTGGGGCAAAAGAAAAAAAAAAAAAAAAAAAACTAACTAACTAACAAACAAGACCCCAAATTATACACAAAATTATGGGGAAATGAAAAATAAAATGTTACATACCAATTCTTGCCAGCTTTAATGACTGATAGGAGAAGTTGAGATTGAAATATGATGGCTGCCCAAGTGAAAAATACAGAGAGGAAGTGGGAGATGAGAGAGGAGTGAGGGTTTTGAGAGTGATGGGAGGGAGGGAAAATGGAAAGAAAGTGTTGGGAATGTGTTTTGAACTTTTAGTAGTTTTTTTTTTTTAAAATATTATATATATAATATGTATTAACTCTTATGAGAAAATAATATATGTTTTGTAATACATATTATATTATAATATATAATATTTATTTATTTATTATAATATAAGGTTAAATGAAATCATACTCCCTAAAATAATTAAAAAATGGTCGCTAACATCTTACAAACTCTGATATACTATTTTATCTTTTTTGTAAAGAAAAATGTCTTACTTTATCCAAACGTTTCAATAATTTATTTATAAAATAAGAACTTACATTTTATGAGCTCCAGAAATAGGTTACAAGATGTAGGATCTTATAAAATAATTTAAATAAACTTAGCCCAACACTCTCTTAATTGATTTTATTTATTTGGTCAAAAATGTAAAATGGGATATAAATAGGTGTAGTGAGGATAGGATGCTTGATTTGCACAATGATATGCATTGTGAATGATGTGAACGTATCTTATACACAAAAAGTATAATTTAATAAAAATATGTTAGAATTCAAACTTATAATAATTTAAATATAAAAACAAAAATATTCTCACCCAAACTTCAACAGATATCTTTGTTCCAAAAGTTATAATTATTGGGGAAAAAAAAAGTTTTACAAAAGGTACAACCATGAGTCCTTATCGAAAAATTATATCTGATAATTAAAGGCATATCATTTGAGTAATTAAGAGGTTTTTGTAGTTTACCCCATGTGTTATTTCTAATTGACAAAATAGACCCTGTGAAAAATAATTAACAAATTAAACCTTGTGAAATTTTTAATTAGCAAAAAAAAAACCTTTCGTCCCTAGAGTTAGTAACACGAGCCTTGTGGTGTGAAACTTATTGATTTTTTGGACTAAATTATCTATTTTACCCTCATGTTTCTACCTTGTAAGACAAACCCTGTGTTTAAATAAATTAACAAGAAAAACCTTATATTTAAAAAAATTGGCTAGAAAAACTCTAAATTTAAATAAATTCACAAGAAAAACCCTATTCTTAAATAAATTAACAAGAAAAATCCTATGTTATAAAAATGGGCATGAACTCCCATAATGCACCTATAGGGGTGTAAATGAATATTAAACGGATCGGATATATTACTTTCGTATTCGTATCCAATTAATTTATTGGATATGAATATTCGTATCTGTTTTCTCACGGATATTCAAAAAACAATATCCTATCCGTATCCAATGGATATTAAACGAATTCGGATATATCCGTATCCGTTTATAGTTAGTTATATATACTTTTTTGAATATTTGCACTCGGTTGTAATTATTCAAATCGAGTCTGCATTTGTTTTCAAATATTTTTTATACCCATCATTCAAATGTATATTTCCTTGGATATTCATTTTCAACTGGTTTAATCGATTTAACAAGATCAAACAAATACAACTTGTAAGATAAAATGACTAAGAGTCCACAATCTAATTATATATAATATTTAAAATACATAAGAAAATGTTAAAATATATTATGTCCAATAATATAATATGTATAATTTTTTTAAAAAAAAATATTGTTTAATAATATATATGAAATACATGAATTTGTTTATAGAATATCTTATATATAAAAATATTTTAAATATTATTTATTCCATATGAATAACATATACATCGAATATATTAACGGATATATCAGATGAATATATATCTGAAACGGATATCAAACAGATCAAGTAGGTGATTACCATATTTGTATCCATTTACAATCGAAAATCCCCTGACCGAATATGGATAATATCAGCTTTAAATGGATACGAGTAATATCTAGTGTAAACGAATACGAATGACATAACCCACACATGTTGGACATGGAAACTTTCTAGATAGTAAGTTAAAGTAAGAGAGAGATGTTTATCCCACATTGGAAACAAAATATAAGGAGAGCTTCTTTATTAAGAAGGACTCTTGTTGGGCTTTTAATTAGATAATTAAAAGCTTTGGAGAGAATATAATGCTTATATATATTTAATAATCAAAGACTTAGCACTTAGCACTCACGACGCGACGTGAAATTCGAGTCATTCTTTTAATTCGAATTTGATTAAATACGTAATTAATTTTGCTAGAAATGTCATGACTATTTTCGAAAAGGTACATTTATTAGGAAATACTTTATACTAAACAATATATTATTTAGTATGAGTCATGACTATTAAAAGAGGTGTGTTTTCTCTATTTATAGAAGTCTATTACACAAAATTATTACGTATTAAAAGCATTCTCTCTCAATCTCTCTCGCTCTCGCTCTCTCAAAATATTTCAACACATAAGAAAT